>JABJVR010000039.1:4998326-5022982 GCA_025773905.1 Chitala chitala | reverse complement strand
CCACCCAGAGCCGCACCCTGAACACTCAGCCCACGAGCTCTTTCTCTTTGGCCCCTCCACCCCTCCCGTTCGTCCTTTTCACTTTGGCACAAAGCAGCGGACCGTGTCATGTGACACGTTAAAGGCCTGGCCTTCCTCAGCGCTGCGGGACAATGGCCCCCCCGTTGAGCCTTCTCTTCATTTCACCCCCCCTAATGACAGGGTTCATCCTCTCCCCCATGACCTGGGGAGGGTCAGGTCACAACCCCACCTTTCTTTAACCACCCCCCTCTGGCCCCTCATCTGCACACATGCACACACATAAACACACACAGACACACGCGCGCGCATGCGCACACACACGACACACATCAAAATCTTAAGATAGATCTTCCTCGTTTTCATATAATACATATGTGCACATACAGTGAATACATGCATGTTCTTAATGGGAAATTCCAGTCATCAGTCATCTCTCTTGTTGCCACGGCTACCATGACAACACCCTAGGCATGCCAAACTGCAGTGTTTGCTGGTTATTTTCAACTGTGCTGAGCACAGCATTCCAGCCCAGGGGATTTAAAAAGAAGATGCAGAACAAAAACAACTTTTAAAGTCTGCATGTAAAAATACACAAACTTAAGGCAATCCCATTAAATTTTAAATTACATCTCGTACACATTCAGCTGAACATAAACCGTGTGTTATACATAGATGTTCTGAGCACATCTTCGTTGTTTGCAAGTAAACTGCAGCTCTGCTATACAAATTCAGTGGATGTGTATTTTAGCAAAGATATTCAGCTCTGACCAAAACGTCCAATGAAATGCCTATGAACACACGGGTAGCCATAACAGATGTGAACAACAAGCTGACGAGAGCTTGTGGTTAAACGAGGCATCACGCTCCGCTACAGATATGTACGAGTGCCCTCTGCCAAGGAGCTCTGCTGGAGGTCCATCTTTCTACTGGTGCCCACCAGCTGTTTTGGGTTTACCCACAGTCAGGGTCGCCATGACCTGACCTGTCCTCCTAACCTCCATATGTAACTCACGACAATTTTATATGTTCACCTGTCTTTAAACATCTTTAACTGTACATTTGTGTGTGTGTGTTTTACATATCGATTTATTTAGTTGCCTTCTGTAGCACGTTTGTTGTTGAATGATGAGTGCTTTTATACTACTGTAATACCAAACTGGTCTTCAGGATAAATCGGAATAAATCGGAAGAACACCGCTATCATAATCCCTGTGGTCTCCGAGTCAGGGCATTTAATGAAAGCACAAACGAGAATCGGTCTAAGGTGGTCTTTTTTTACCAAATAAAGGAGAGGAACATTTGCTGTTGACTCGGTCCAGCAGAGTGCGGCTGTCTCTAAAGTTTGTCCTGGTCTGTTCTCACACAGGCCAGTGTTTGGAGTCCAGTGACAACAAAGGTTGGGGGGGGGGCAGTCACTCCAAGGCACCCCTGCCTGTGATTAGGTGGGGGTAGCTAACCAGTTTGGCCTGTAGGAGTAAGGACTGTTGCCTCTTTTCAGCCTGCTTTTGTGTGTGTGTGTTGGTGGGGGGGTTTACTAAGATGTTCAGGATGGACAAAGGGAAAAACTCCCCTCCCATTTTCCTTAAATGCTCACCTGCCCCTTCATCCTGGAATCTACGTTCAGCAGGTTAGCATCCAGAGTTTGCTGTAGTCATCAGTCTGGTGACAGTTTTTGCTTTTGGATGATTTAACACAAAAATTATTGCATGGTCCACCTGGAGTGCTATGAAACACCCCACTGTCCTGTCACACCCCACCACACTGCTCCTTATGTGAAACGTCACTACATGGGGTGTGCGGTGGGTGCTGGGAAATCTGTATCTCGCAGACTAATCGTATAAACGGTAATACTGAGAGTGAACCAGACTGATGACTTGCCGATTCTCTTCAGAATGGTAAGTGCAATTCATCACGTTTCCGTGCAGCCTTTTATTCTGACCCGTGGCCCGTTCTGGACGTGTGACGCCACGGAGGAGGGTCGTGAGTGCTTGGACTGTACTCACTGGGATGTTTTTTGAGGGCTGCTACCAACAGCCTGTGTGAATTTTTTTTTTTTCTTCTCGGTCAACCAAGACCAAAACTACACGCCACAAAAACGGCTTCTTTGCATCTTGCAGCTGCTTTAATCCACAAGGCCTAAGACCCCCCCTGACAATCCTACTTTCTGTAGATGTTACACACACCAACACAATGCATTCATTAACAGAATTTGCTGCATATCGACACAGTATATATACACTGCGCTACCTCAACCTGACTTTTTGCACACTAGTCTGACTTTTTGACTTTTAACTATTTGTATATTATATTTATATTTATTTTAACATATGTATTATATTGTTTTCTTACATTTTTATATATCTATCATCTATTTATAGTACTTCCTACCCTTCCTACCTTTTCCTATTTAATGTTTTTTTTTTACTCTCTCTCTTTCCGTCTCTCTCTCTCTCTCTCTCTCTCTGTCTCTCTCTCTCTCTCTCTCTCTCTCTCTCTCTCTCCATCTCTCTCGCTCTTTCCAAACAGTTTTGCACCACATTACCCAAAATCCCTTGTATCTGAAAATGTACTTGGCAATAAACCTGATTCTGATTGTGTCTGTCTGTCAGCGATGGGAGCAGGTGTTACAGGGTTTACCCAGAAGGACAGGCCGGCAACTGGGGAGGATGCCGTGCCAGAACGATTACGTTACACAGCGAGCCTGCAGGGGGCAACAGAGGTGCCGTCTCGGTTCAATTCAAAGTGACAGTGATGAGCAGGAGAGACGGTAAGGCGGAGCAACAGATGTGCTGCATTTTCGCGTCAAAGGGGGCGGAAACAAAAGGAGCGACCACGCCCCCTGCCTCCCACCCGCAAGAGTGAGAGCAGTGTGGGGCAATACAGGCAAACGGGTCTGGGGGGTTGTTGGACCGGGTGTGGGAAAAGGAGCAAACGAGCTTTGTTTAGTGACGGGGGGCAGGCAAGGCCTACATATCCTGGGTGGGAATGTGCACCATGCCGCACATCGAAAACCTGTTTACAGCAAAGAGAAAACAGGAAACTGGAACAGGGGGAGGCTGCAGAGGTCTGAGGGAGGACATCACACTGATTATGGGCTTGGTGTGTGTGTGTGTGTGTGTGCGTGCGTGCGTGCGTGTGTGTGTGTGGGGGGAAGGGGGGGCTAAACAAACAGAACAGGATCTGGTTTTGCAGGACCATTTGTGCCTCGACTAGCCCGAAGGCAGAAACCAGATCCCTTCGTTTCCAGTGCTTGAGCCTCACTCACTCAGGGAACACCAGTTGGACTTAGAACTCAGAGTCTGAGCTCAGCAAAAGGGCTGCAAATGGGCTCCAAAGGGACGCTGAAAACAAAAGGTGCCCATCTGCCTGCATTTTTCTCCGTCCTCATCTCAGTTCTAGGTCTTTTGCCACACCACACTGCACTGCACTGAGGCGTCCATGATGCTCCTGATCTCTCTCTGTACCTGACAGGACAAGGTGTGTCTCCAGAGCGATCCCTACCTGCCTGATGACTGTCTTTACACACCGTAGGTCACACCCGCTGACAAACGTCCCTCTACACCAAAGGAGCCCCCACTAGTACTAGGACTGTATAAATATACGTAAATTAAGGTGCAGTTTTAGATAAAGGCTGCAGTCCGCAATGTCAGAATACCCATGAAAGTACATTATATCCACGAGTGTGTTTTATCACTTTTACCATCTCAGCATTTTTGGAGGTCTGTCCGCTTATAACTGTCAGTAGGCAGAGAATTCCCAGTGCGTGATGGCGCTGTGGAATACCTGTGCTGTAGGTCCCACCAGTCCCGCAGTGTCACACTGTTTCACCTGCAAAGGTAAGAGGAGCACTGCCGTACACGTCTCACGGGTGTTGGAGGTTTTTGTGGGACGTGCCCTTTAGTTCCACACGTTTTAGATCATTTTCCTTGATAGAGCCTGTTTTTAGCCATTTTGAGTATTAAAAGGTCACTTAAAAAAAATACAGACCGTGGAATACCTGTGGGCGAACCTGGCTGCAACAGGTGACCATTCCCATCCAGATCGTGGCCTCAGTTGCCCTCCGGCGCAGCCTGCGCACCAGACGCCACGACGCATTTCCCTCATGAATTTAACACCTGCAACAATGCACCAACAGGCATGGGACTGAGTGAGGGGGTCGGAACAGGGAACTACAGTTCCCCTTCCTTTCCTCACTGCCTCAGCTGGGCCACATCCTTCCCAGAGCCGTCACATGTCACATTCTATGTCACTTTTAACCTTATATAAAAAAATAATAATAATTTTGGAAGTGCTAATAAAACAAACTTGCTTCCCTGTCTCTTACGTGCTGAAAAGACAAGAGCTAAGTTCACAGAAGGGTAAAGGAACGGAGGTCACTGCAGACAATGGCGAGAAGACTTGGAGGTCAAAAACCCTGATGTCGAAGCTCCTTCAGCCCACGTCGTTCGGGAGAACATTTGCACTCATATAACTGAGGATATGTTTTGTTTGCAAGTGTGGGATCGAATACATCAACCCGACCTCCGACGGGCAAACAATGGATCGTGTTTTGCCCAGCTCAAGGCAAAGCCCCCTGACTCTTTTCAGCGTGGTACATATCTTCGCCACACAAGGTTAACCCGGTCTTCTCTGGATCGCTGTTAGCTGACCTCTCATCCGAAGCTCATCCCACTCATTGGCCCATCTGGGATTCTGCTGAAGAAATCCAGGTGAAGGCCTTTGCTCGGAGCTACAACGGTATTAGATCTCAAGCATTGTTTGAGGATCATGGTCCTTAACCTCTCACCCCCCAAACTCTTGGCTTTTAGCAGAAATAATGAAAGGCTTATCCTATTCTTTGCATGTTTCTCTATGGTAACATATTCATACCACTCTGCCACCTGATGAACCTCAATTCTTTGACTTTGTGATTTGTCTGTCACACTAGCTAACAACCTGAGGGAGAAAAAACCTTTTCGTTCCTTTGCTCAAACTGTGTTCTTCTTGCCTTTTGGCTTGATGAGGAAGAGTGAAGGAAAAGTCTCATTGAGATCTGATGTTGGGCCGGGCTGGTTGGGTCCTTTGCCACCTCCACCCACTGATGCTCCCACGTGTTGGAAGGTTGAACCAAAGGGTATGTTATCTCTGCCCCCCCCCCCCACCTCCATCCTTCTCCACCGGTCAGTCCTGCAGGCGGGAATGAAAGGCATGTCAGCAGCAAGCAATGGCATGACCGTGCCACCAGCTTCACAAAGAGAACACGCCAGAAAACCAGACAGATCACATGTGCTCTGGGAAGCTGGTCCTGCAGTACACAGGTCAAAGGTCAGGCATACCTGCACTAATCCTGAGTGTCTTGAAATGTGAAGAATGAACAGGTTTCATGACGTGCCATTTTCCGACACTACCCGTTTATCTCTCTTTACACATTGTGCTCTGCTGGTCTGCTGTGTATACTTGCACTGATATGATGCAGGGAAAGACCATAAAACAACCCGGAGGGTGACAGCCAGCATGCAGCATGCAGGCTGTGCGCTGCCAAAGGGAATAACTGACAGGTTAGAAGGGTGGGGTGGGACTTGTGGGTATGACCTGGAGAGAGCCAGGCTTGTCCACACACGAGCTCTAAGCAGGAATGTAGAGGACTTTCCTCCCTCCCTGCTCCTTTCACCTCCCCTTGGCTCCCCTTCTGCCTCCCTTTTCCTTCCGCCTCCCACTCAGCTCCCTTTCTCCCTGCCTTTACTCCTGCTATTCATTTCTCTGTGTCACAATCGACACCACCTACCACAAACAGAGACTCAACCCCAGTTCCTATCGAATGTCCTCGCAGTCCCAGCACTGAACCATTAAACCACCGGGGTAGGTGGCGGGCCAGCCCAGCAATGGCTGCCTGAGGCTGCACTTCTGTTTTCCTAACATGTTGCTGTGCTTTCTGTAAGTATAGATTAGATAAGCGACGAAGGCCGGTTATTTCAGCTTCATATTCATCCTGGTGTTGTAAAAAGCTTCTTAATGTACATCCACCTTTCGCTGAGCTCAGCAGAGAGCACAGAGCCAGACATGTGTGAACCATTACAGTCCGCACTAAGGTACACCTGATAGCAGGTAGACCCACATAAAAACTTCATTTTGGAGTCATAGGTATGATGCAATTCAATTCTCTTTTACATTAAATTATTTTTTTTTATGAATTAAGGCAGAAGCTGGCAGCCCAGTGGTAGGACCCGTGTGTGGCACATGGGAGACGTGCGACTGATCCGGGTTTCACTCCTGGTCAGCGCAACGTCACCCCCCGCCATGACCTAAATACCCAGTGAACGATTAAAGCACAGATGTGGGGTAGAGCCCCTGAGGCAGGCTGGTGCTCAGGTTAACACCCTTTCAACCAGTGGCACAGGCAATAGATGGGCAGTGCCACCTGTTTGGGTCTGGTCACTCAACTTGCGACATAGTTTTTCTTTTTATTTGAACATCAGAAACAACTGTTGCCACAACGAAACTGTCAGGTCTTACCTGGCCACCCCCACTGTAAAAAGTAGCAGAAAATTACCATTCCTTATTCCTCAAACCCGCTCTACCCTGAACCTCAACACACAAATCTGTCGACACCAATCTGCGAGACTCTCTGGCCCGACTACACATCAGAGCAGGGAGACGCAAATCCACTCGGGAGATTAATATTCTCACCGGCCCACGGTGATTTATCCACCCGCTCTGTGATCAATCTGCACGGTGTTCCCAAATCCTGCAGAAGGTGGAAGAAGGCCGAGGTTGGTAAGAGTACCTTGTTAAAGCACACAGCATCTGGCATTCGTTACCCATCATGCATTTCAGGTCAGCATCTTGACTCACAGTCACACTCACCCCCCTCTCACACACACACACGTTGTTCTACTATACATCTCTGTCTTTTCAGCACCCCCAGCGTTGTTTAAAGGCAGACCCTCCTAATCACCAACTGCACTCTAAACAAAACCGTCGCCTTACGGACTGGATGGGCAATAAAGCGGTCGCGACCTTTGTTTACCTTTTGGCGTGAGAGGTGATACCAGCCGTACGGTGTCCCCCTGTGGCCATCCTGATGAACCCGCACAAGAACCGGGGCTATGAGACCAGTCCCACACGGGCCTGGGAAAGAACACCCTATCCTGCCCCCACGCTGACCAAAACTCCCCGAGGAGCATCAGCTCCAGCAGGGTACCACCTCTGACAGTAACATACGCCTCACAAGCCACGGGTCACAGCACTTTTCTCTTATGGCCTGCATTAAGGCTACACATTTACAAACATACGCAGCTCTCTAATTAATGCATTGCTCCTGTACTAACGTATTTACGTTTAATGTGTTCTTTATTTTGTCACAATTAAAATGTGTGAAAGTGACGTTTCTGTGTATTTTTAGCATTGTACTTACTATTATATGGAACTGCATACCGACAAATTTACTCCTTGTTCTGCTGTCTGACTGCACCTTGCCGCTATGATCCCGCACATAATGGTGAAATGTGAATACGTGGCGTCTAATCAATATCTCAGGTTTAGCTGTATGCGTTAAGTCACTGAAAAATTCATCTTAAGATAACTGTTAGGATCTATATAATGTCATGTCCAGAAAATTTTACTAAACGTTATCAAAATTAATTACCAGCTTACTAATTAACCACGTTATAACGACATCTGTTTGGCCATCTATAGCCACTTCAAATGCGGAAACCTACTGCCCTCTTATGGTAGTGTTTAAAATGACACTGTAATTATTTTCAATTTCCTTATATCGCAATAGGCGAATAAACGTTATATCGTCATGTCGAAGAGAACTCAAAAGAAAGTAAACTGACAAAAGTAGAAACAAACATATCTGTATTATAATCGTACTATTAATATGAAATTTTAACCACCGTTAGTCACACTGGAATAAACGTGAAGTATTAGGTCCTATTATTTCGCTATACTTCGTTTTCATAAAGGTACCGTCCAATACCATCCTTATTAAATACATTTGATAAGACTACGTACTTACCTTTTCTGAAATTACTCGATTCAATCAAAGATTTTATAAAATAATAATAATAATAATAATAATAGAACAAATTTTGCGTTGATCTTGTTGCTTGGCGCCTCCTGGTGGACAACTCGCGTTGGACGTCCGAAATATTAACTATGGCTCAGCAGGTCTCAAACCGACAACTTTCACAGTTTCTGTTTTTAACTGACCTTAATCTAAATTAAATCTCAATTAAACATGAAGCAATCCAGAAACTTCCAACAACATTTATTCATTTTCAAAAAAAATGTTTAAATTACACAAATACTTACTGATGTCTCGTAACAGTTTACAAGTTATGTTATGTTATGTTTTGATCTTTTAATTCATTTCCTGTGAATAATCCTTTAAATCACTGCTCTTACTTACGCATTCTTTGTTACTGGCACCTGTTTGTGTTGTTTATTAATTAATTTGATTTGAATAAATTAATGATTTCTATATTGAATTAAACACTCCCTAACATTTCCTGCTTTGATTCTGCAGTTGCATTTGATCAGGAAGAATGCAGAGCAGAGACAATGTAATTGATATTTAATTAAGATAATGGTCAAATTAAAATGAATGAATTAGTTGCAAGAAAAACCTGCACCCACTGGGTGCACCAAGACTGAGTTTGGAATAGATAATTAACCAGGATAATAATCAATGACCACTTGAATTCAGAATTAACTCCGATGAGCAGATGTAAGAATAACCCAAAGGCAGTGCATGAAAGGCATTTTTACTGATGATACGAAACTCTCTACAGTGCCTAGAGTTTAGTAAACAGGGGTCGTTATAGAGTCGAAATGCATCGCTACAGAATGTTTGAGTTATTTAACCCTTGACATGTGCTTTTGGAGATTGTCCCAGTTCTATCTGAAATGCGCATTAATACGTGGTTTCATTCTCGCCATTTGATGGTGGCCATTGTGATAAGATATTCATGAGCTATATGGGTGAAGATAAACGTGAGTGATGCTGAGACAGCTGGATTAACATCATAACTTCTGCAAATGTTAGGCTACAGTTTCAAGCATGGGATATTATAAAATTACACATATTTAAGAGGTGTATCGATATATTTTGTATTAGACTGCCAGAAGTATGGCTAACACATGAGACCATAACACAAACCCAGCAAACACAAAACGTTCAAATAACGTTAGCCAAACGAAGAAATGGGGAAATGACCTCATACAAACGTGAGACTCATGATGCTGAAAGCAGTAGGGTGAAATATTAGTCACATCCAGAGCCAGTCGTTACTCATGTGTTTATTCACTTTTTTCCAGCTCTCATTTACAAAACACACAAATTATAGACAACGTACAATAGTGTTCAATCATTTAGGTAGTTTTTTTTTGTGCCTTTTTAAAGTTTTTTTTCCCCCACTTATTTGTACATTTACATACAAACACCTACAATTTTCTACAGCACAGTACAATGATAACGTGTTAGGCTTTTAGTCACAATGAAATTATGACAAAATAAAAGTTCCTTTGACAGGAGCTGTAACAGGTCTGGGGTGGGGGTGGGGGCTTTGAGCACACTGGGCTCACGGCCCTGCGGCTTCGCGGAATGTTTGCCGTCACATCATCATTTGGGCAGCGAAGTCAGAGCAACGGGAACTGCTGCGTCCATTATTGCTTTGATTAACTCGAACCCATAAATGTTACTCAGCCTCAGTGGAGAACAACTGAGTAAACCAGCTCCCCAACCTCCAAAAAAAAAAACAAAAATGCTGAAAACAGAATACAAAACTTTATCGAGGTGCTATGACAGACAACAATGACGCATTGTCAACAACTGAACCCGAAGAGACGTCCCGCCACCGAAATCCGCCGCACGGGGATCGCCATTCCGCAGCACACCTGAGCAGGTGCACACGGGCAGCAAGTGACCGGTGGCATGCCGCAAGTTCACAGAACAAACATCCACTTCCCCTAAAGCCAGTGTGCTTTGTGGGAGGATGGGACTGGAGGGGAGACTGGTGCCATCTCATTTTGGGTGCTCACCCCAAAAGGGAAAACTGATTAGGGGGATTAACAGTTAAAGTGAACGGCCAATGAACAGGAGAGGAGTCTTCAAAATCCTTAATTTTTTTTTTTTATCCTGTCAATACCGTGACACATGATCCAGTGCCTTGTGGAAGGAATGTCTTTTTTTGCATACTTTCAAACTTAATGTGAAATATCTCCACCATGCTTGTTATCAGAGCCCTTCTGTGGCAATTTGTGGAGTGGTGGCATAAAATTGTGCTTTTTTAACTTGACTCCTGCATCGGTGGCTTGCAGACGTTTCAGTTAAAGTTCTACTGAGCATAAGGTTTGGGTTCAACCTCCGTTCATTGGTCCGTTCATTTCCATGACAACAGATCATATCAGGTATACAGTGAAGATAAAACTGACTGACTTGCGCAAATGAGGCGAACGTATTGTGCTGCGATAAGAGTTACGCCACTGCGTCTGGTGGATTTTACGAGAAAGTCACCTGCTTCCTCCTCCACGAGCCCCCACCCAGAAAGAACACACAACAGTTTTAACAACAAAAGAGGAAAAAAAAAAGGAAATTATAATTTGTGCAGCCACAAATATGTATTCAGGTTATTTTTAAAAATTTGAATAGATACTGAATAGGGTGTTACACACCATTTGCAGTTTGAATGCATTTCATATGTCATTTGAAAGAGGAAAGCAATCAGATTTGTCTGCCAAAAACTGCCCAAGAACCGCATGTGTTTGAGTTCTGTTCTCCTAAAGGTGAAAAATAACCAAATGGGCAACGAGACCCAAGAGGCTGCGGACTCTGTGACATGACAGGCAGCCCCAAGGCAGGACGACAGACGAGACACGTCCCAGTTCTGTTGCCATCTCGCCCAGTCCTGTTGCATTCAACCCCCACCCACAAAACAAGCAACAACTACACTTGGACTCTGAATACACTGGAAAACAAACAATAATACACTTAATATTATAGTCACTCTGCTCACGGACACACAATCGCACACTCATACACACACACACACATGCTCACATACACTTTACGGAACGTACTCCAGAATCCCCTTACTCTTGGCAAAAAAAAAAACCATAAAAAACAAACACAACCACTGCATATCAATAAAATAGATTTTGTGTTGTTTTAAAACAATGGATATCACCCACCATCAATAAATAAACCAAAATATATACATATATCATAGAAATCTAAGACTAGTTGTTTTGCTACAGTTTTGAACTAAAACAGAATATTGTTCATTATTTTATCATTTTTATTCTTATATTCTTTTCCTGAATAGCTATAACATTTCCCGCAAGTATAATATCTCTTTCAGGTTTATGCTTATATATGTTACAGGATTTTTAAAACAAAATAAGCTATATATTTAATATTTGTCCAGACCACATTGTGCTTGAAAAAAAATCTTGTACACTTTCCAAATGCATTTTGGGAAAAAAAAATCTGCCTGACATCAGTGAAGGGAAATGTTTGCACAGGTAAGAAAGGGTGGGATTAGTTTTATTCCAATCATGTCTAAAGATAAACTTCTATAAAACATGCACACCTTACACTTCTGATATCTATTCAATATTTTTAAAATCGACTAAACAGAAGGGGCACATTTGGTTTAGTTTTATAGACTGAAAGGGGAGGGACTAAGAGGAAATAGGCGGGGTTAAGGGTCAGTGGGTGGGGTTTGGAAGAAGAGGGCGGGGTTTGGGAGAAGAGGAACAGTTACAGGATTCTTCACATGGAAGCACCCTGTCATACAAGCACACAGAAACATACAGTAGGAATCATCACTTCAGTCCTTACTGAAGATGTGACACGTAAGCACACAAGGATGGCTTAAGACAGGTCAGCGTAACTGTCACTGCTAGAGATCGAGCACACTCAGCGTCTGTCTGCAGATCTCGGTGTGGCGCTCCTCGTTAAACACACATCGTACAGGGAAGGCCTGTGCCTTCTGCTCACCTTTTGCTAGATTTCTGCTCGCAGGGCCTTTTTCCTATGTTTTGTACAGGGTTGCAGATTTAGTTGTTCATATTTTGGTCTTAATAGAGGCATTTGTTTAAAAAAAAAAAAAAAACAAAAAAAAATCACATTTTCAAGAAAGATCACTTAGAGTACTAAAAGTTGACCAAAAAACATCAGCTATTTAAGGCATCCAATAAAAATGTTGAGAACATTATTAAAATATGCCTGAATACGATTACACATGAAGATGACTTGAGGAGACATCAGTTGCAGTATAAATTACCAAATATCTCAATGATTCCACCCCCCCACGACTTAGACAAACCATGCAGCAGTGCGCTACTCACTTCAGCTAAGCCAGAATAAGACATTTTCCCACACTGTCAAAACAGCACTTCATATAGTAATGCAGAACCCACATAAAGAAAAGCAGTACTTCTAACAAACCTGTATAATCAAAGTCCATCTTAACACCTGTATTTCTGAAACCTTCACTTGATAGCCGAATGTAACAATTTTCGAATTAACTGGTTAAGGATCCTTATGTGACTGTTAACACCTGCCGTCGTTCTGTTCAGTTAAAAGGAAAAGGAGTTTTTGGAATGTTCTAGATCTCTTAAATGGCAGTTGTATTACTGTCAGTCGTTTGAAGAAATACAGAATGTTGCTACACCTCCATTGGTAAAGAAGGGACAACTACTGACACACTACTGACTCAGCTCAACCAGCTTGGAGAAACAATAGTTTACCTCAGCAAGACCTTATTAATGCCACCTAAACAAGTGATTCATTCTGCACAAAAAACCATCAGGTTCACAAAAGAAGGTTTCAGGTTTCAGACTTCTTTATCCACAGCACTTCATCTAAGAGGTGGATGAAGACTTCTTCAAGGTCACCTTCTCAGCTAAAGCATGTTTAAGGGTGTAGGAAAGTGTGACATGTACATGGCTCAAAGTTAAGACTACCAACCCTGCCCCATACTTCCAGTGACATTTTAAGTAAGATTGGAAAAGGGTTTTTCTTTTTTTTTTTTAGTATGTAACTGTTACATGAACATAAATAAGCTCCACTGGTTTACCTCTTTGTAAAGGTTTGTTTTTTGTACAAAATCTTTTTGTAAAGTGGAGTGTGTCCTTTTCGAGTGTTCAACACATATTATAAAAGGACAGATGGAACAAGTCACTGGGCATTAATAGACAGTATAATATGGCAAGGAGGTTGTGTATAATATCTGGCAAAGCAGGTTTATTCACAAGAACTATGCACTTTACCAACTACAGGAAGACTGTGCTTTAGTTTAGCCCAAAGACGACACACATTTAGGGTCAACACAGTCTTAGACCATAGAATCACCTGACACTATTCAGAACTTTACGAAAGGCAGCAAAGGGTGAGAACTGGATTTTGAAACAGTTAATATACTGTATGATTGTCACTGATAATCAAATGATGACATCTGTGTTGAATGGGCAAAGCTTGCAATGTGCGCCCCCTTGTGGTCACCTGGGATTATGGGGCTGGGGGGGGGTTGGGTAGACTCTGGTCACAGTGCAGCTGCTCTGGCTCCACTTTTCTGCCCTCTGCTGGTGGCAGCGCGCTATTGCAGCACCTGGCCCCGTGTTTCAGGCAGCTTGAGGGCCAGGAAGCTGCCGGCTGCCAGCGCCCCGGAAGCGAATAGAATGGGCACGGCTTTGGTGATGCCCACGAAGGAGGTGAAGATGCTGATACCCAGCACAGCCGCCAGCTTGCAGAGCGCATTCAGAAAGCCGAATGCCGTGGTTCTGCATGGAAACAGAAGGTACTGCGTCAAAGGAAACACCGACCCATCTTACAAATTAGCTGTTCATACCCAGTCTGAAACAGGTTACCTGCCTTCCTACCCATTTCACCTTGAAAATAACACTTGCTCATTTTCAGGCATTCTTTTCTTTTGTTCATTCATTAGTAGCTGAGCGTACAGTATTCAGGCCGGTGGTCAGGCAGACGGTTCGCACGCTTGCGTTGCCGTTTGCCGGAGGTGGCGGGATTACCGCTTATCGGAGGGGTAGAGCTCGACGGTGAGCACGTCCAAGGCGTTCCACGAGGCGATGCTGATTCCCCCAAAGAGGCAGAGCAAGGCGATCATGGCCGACTCACTGCTGCCGAATGACAGGAAGAAACAGCTGATGCAGGACATGACGCTGGAGCCCGCTGCAGTTGGGAGGAAGATGAGGAAGAGGAGGGAAGAGCGAGGAGAGGCAGCGGGTGAGGGAGGAATGAGCGCCAGAGTCAGTGTTTGTATAACAATTTCCATCAGTGGACATAGCGGAGTCTGCATGGTAAACTGAGCTAAGTAGGTAATCAGGCCCCACTGGAATGTTTTAGGTCTATTGCCTCATCTGGGTGACCGTCCTACCCAGCATCCTCAGACGACCGATCTTGTCCATCAGGAGGGCGGAGACGATGTTGCCGGGCAACACGGCAAGCGTGCCCAGGAAGCTGACGAAGTAGATCATGTAGGCATTGTTGTCGTCACTGAAGTCCAGAATGCAGCCCTCCTTGTTGTGCAGGAAGGTGCTATTGACCAGGCGGCTGTTGATCAGTCTGTACTTGAACAGGTCTGTTGTGGGAAAGGTGTGTGTGTGTGTGTGGGGGGGGGTATGCAGAGAGGTGAGCCATGAGCAGAGACTGAGACACAGGAAGAGACAAGCGCACTGAAACTGCATCACCAGGTTTCAGGACCTCTAGCCCTGAGTAAGTTCTGAATAAGTGAATAAGGTCTATAAAATTCACTCAACTGCGGATAACATTTTTTTTCTGCAACATCTTTATGTTGTTATATCTGTCTTTGAGAACCACAGCACCAGCAATGACCATTATTTTTATAGGCAGGTAATGAGAAGAAACCTACTGAGCCAGATGACACCCCGTCCTCACCTGTATTGTAGAACAGAGTGGAAATGAAGGAACAGTTCTTGAAAAAGGTGTTGCTGGAGGTAATGTCCTCAAAGTAGCACTCCTCGAACACAGAGTCCTCAAACACCATGGACTTCATCTTCAGGTTTATGAACCTACAGTAGATACGCGAGGTCACGCATGTGCGTGATGAACTCAAGTAACATTTGCATTTCCACCAAATGCAGCCAACCACAGCTGAGACATTCAGGGGATTCGCTGTTTCAGAGTCCGTCTACTGAACATGTATCACAGTGCCAAACATCACAGACGCCTTCAGGAGACAAGAGCATGTGTGGTTAAATAAACACCTACGTACAGGGTAATGTGTCCTGTGTGTTTACATTTAAACGGCTACTAATCCTTAGCGCACAGGAAAAAGAGGTAACGTAGCACGGGGAATTACTTGTCGTTGAAGTAATGGCCGTTGCGGTGAATCTGGTTCTCAAGCGTGAAGTTGAAGGTGACGTGCTCCACGCGCTCCTTGATGAAGACCTTGGTGCGGCTGGCGTAGTCCTGCCTCTGTAGATATTTGATCATGTCTGGGAACCAGACCGTCAGCCCGTAGTAACTGGCCGCAGCGGGAGGCAAACAGGCAGTTTAAGGTAAGGAGACCAGAAATTATAGATAACGGTACATCAAACTAACAGCCCCGGCGCAGGATATCCTGAGAGATATCAAGGCCAAGGTAAACTGCATCGTTCTGCCTTTTGATTGAACTGAGGGAAAGATATTGCTCATTTGGGAGACAGCACTAAACATTAACGCACATACTGTATATCCAACAGTCTCAATGCTGGAGGAAGACTCCTTTAAGATGGGGTGAAGAGGAGAACAAGAGGCGCAGAGCTGAATGAATTTGAACTCTCTTTCATAAAATTCAGAGATAATGGTCGGCTGGAGTGTTTAGGTGATGAGCTCACAGGTGCTATGGGGTTTACCTGAAGGACATGGTGAACCAGACGGCCATCATCATCAGGGTGGTGCGCCGGAACTCGGGCGAGAAACAGGCTTGAAAGTTGCTCCACACCTGCAAAGCCAGAGCAGAGACTTCTCACCGAGCTCAACAGCAGCCAACTCAAAGCGGAACCGCCTTCGGACGGCGCACCGGCCGTCTGGGATGCGGTGGTGTCATACCTGCTGGAACAGGTTGATCAGCTTCATCTTCCAGCGCTTGTGCCACGCGGCCGTGTCTCCGCCCATGTCCACCAGCTCGTCCATGGGCTTCACCGTCTTGATGGTGGTTACCTGAGGTGAAGAGGGCATCTCGGTCCATCTCATCCTGCCTTCTCACTCTCTGCGAGAAGCTCGCCTTTAGGTCATGTGATAAGCATATTTCTACCCAAGCTACAAGACTCCACAGGATTCTTGGTTTTTTTCACTACTGATATCATTCATGTTCACGGCCTAATTAAATAACATCCACCCTGCCTGCACAAATTAAACTGTGCTAATGGTCAATCTGCAGCATAACATAAAATGTCAGATGGATTATTCTTCACAAAGACCAAAAAAAGTTTAATAGCAGAGGGAGACATTACGGCAATTACTAATGCCGCGTTTTTTTGTCATTCCACAAGCAATAACGACGCCATAAGAACGGTAATTTTTCATGCATTAAAATGGCCAGCCATGTGCCATCTCTGCGTAATTGAGGTATACAATGGCCCTGTCTGTCTAGGCTGAATGGCCTCGTTTCATCAGCCCGTTTCGAGTAAATTGTCTCTGCTGCGGCCAGTGTGGAAGGTGTCCCGGCAACTCACAGAGAAGACTCTCTCAGGGTAGCCTTTGGCCCTCATGTTGGTGTCGTGAACTTGCTTCAGGATCATCCAGGCCTCGTCGTGTTTTCCGTTCTGCCAAACACACCCACATCAGAACCGGTGCCATGGCCAGTGGCCCTGAAACGCGACCTAGAGATGTTCACGCCACGCACACTACAGTCAGTAGCAAGCGTGATCTCTCTAGCCGCGGTCATGGCAGTTTGTTACCGAATTTGTTTTCCCTCACAGACATATGGTTGAGGCAGAAGACATTACATGTGGAGGACATGAGGCAAGGTCTTCATCTGATGATGTTACTACACAAACACAGAACGTTTCATTAAGTGTGGAGGAGAATGGTCCAAGATTTACTAAGCTCATTAAAACACGTCTAAAGGTTCCTAGGGGCAGCCGTATGAATAAAAGATGCCTAACGATGTTATATTAGCATAACTAATGAGAAATCTGTTTAGGGCGCAGTTGTGCAGATGGACGACCTCAGATCTTTGCAGGGAGTCCTGGGGAATGTCAAACACCAGTGCGACTTTTTAGACAACATTTTAAAAGCGGGTTCACACTTCCATTCTCTCTGAGGAGATACGTATATTTTTTTGGAGCAGCCTGACTGAATGTCCATTTTCGAGTCAGCATGGGAAGGGGACTCAGCAAGCACAGCAGCCCTGGCACCATCTGCCCACCTCCAGGAAGAAGCGTGGGCTCTCAGGCATGGTGGTGAGGGCTCCGATGGCTGCCACGGACGGGAAGGCACACACCAGCACGAACACGCGCCAGCTGTGGAACTGATACGCCGAGCCCATCTGAAAGCTCCAACCTGTCAGAGAGGGTGTGAGGGGAAAACGCCAGGATGGGAAGGACAGAACAAAGAGGGGGGAGAGAAAGACAGAGAAGGAGAGACCGAGAGGTTGGGGAGAGACAGAGAAGGGGGAGAGGGGAGAGAGACAGAGATGGAAAGACAGACAAGGAGGGGAGAGATGGAGAGGACAGACAGAGAAGGAGAGACAGACAGGAAGGGGAGAGACAGAAAGGGGGGAGAGGGCAGAGAGACAGAGAGGGAGGAGAGAGAGAGACAGCGAAAGGGAGAGGTAGAGGAGAGGAAGAAAAACAGAAGGAGAGAGAAAAGAGATGCAGAGAGGGTGAACGATACTCAGTTAAATCTGTATAAGATAGCTTTAATTATCCATTTTATTATCTCTGTTTCAATATTAAATCATGCCACTAAGGCTCTTTGAAAAGAGATTATTTAACGAAGCCAGCGGGTTGAAAGGAGAAATGGATTATGTTGGCCAAGGATCTATACAAAGAGCTACATCAGAGGCAGAGGGGCCATTAACTCCTCGAAAGCATCTCCAGTAAATCAAGCTCTTAAACTGATTCAGATCGTTTGACATTTTTGGCCTGCATTCTGAACGGGAGGAGAGGTTGCAGGAGCTGAGTTAAATATGGTGCCTCTGTAGCAGATGGAGATGGGGGAAGGGGTCGCGCTGCGGGCTGAGCGTCACACCGTAGTGGGGGATGATGGCCCAGGCCATGGCGGAGGCGTAGATACCACCGATCATCCAGAACATGCAGAGCCAGCTCAGGTGCTCCCCGCGCTTCTCCTGTGCCAGGAACTCGGAGTAGTAGGAGAAGACAATGGGGATGGAGCCGCCGATCCTGGAGGAGGAGGAGGAGGAGGAGGAGGAGCAGGTGGAGGAGAGAGAGAGAAAAGGATGGTGGGAAGGGCCAACTGCAGCACCGTCTGTCAGGCCCAGTGAGCGAGTGGTCAGTGTGAGCACCACGCACGAGCCCTCAGACTGGCAGGAGAAAGCGTGTCCTCCCACCGATGACTCACCACACGCCGTTCTCACGGCGTTATCAAAACGTTGAAAAACAAACATGACACATGCTCACAGTGAAATAGTAGCACGTCAGTCCCACACAGCTCAGAAAGTAGCACAAAGTTCTCACAAACTACCATTTCTGTGTGCCAACGTTTGTCACAAATAGCCGGCAGCACCATCGTCTGTGCACATACACAAACACATCTCAACGTGTATTCCAGCTCTGTCTTCCTGCAGGAGGAAGCCTCGGTCAATCGCTCAAACTGTCTGTTGGGCTGCAGTTCGTCTTCTTACCCCACGCCTGAGAGCAGGCGACAGAAGAGGAAGGTACTGTAGCCCTGGACGAAGGACGAGAAGAAGGCAAAGACGCTGTTGATTGACAGGGATATGAGCAGGCACTGCCGGCGGCCAATCCTGTCAGCCAGTCCTCCCCACAGGAACGCGCCCACCATCATCCCCAGGTACACGATGAGCCCTGGGGGAACAGCAGACAGTAAGGGGCGGGGCAAGAGGAAGTAACAGACAGGAAGGGGCGGGACATGAGGAAGAAGCAGGCAGGAAGAGGCGGGACAGGAGAGAGTACTCGTAGACAATTTGGATACAGCCAAAAACTGTGTATTGTACACTTGTGTGGCCAACACCAAACCTTTTTAAGATGTTTAGCACAACGTTATCACAACATATATGAATATCATTTGTTTTTTACTCTTAAAACTGGCAAACATAAATAAGAGCATATATTGTACTTTTGGATAATCCTGTATCAGACTGTTCATGATGCAAAAGTATAAAACCACATGCTTTATATCCTACATTGTTACATAAACCACTTCCTGACCAAATTTAACATTGTGTACAATTTTACCTCCTATTTAGGCTGAAACCCAATATATTAGAATTACATTAAAGCATGGATTTGTCATGAATTCACAGAAATGCTGTGTATGACTGACGTGGAACGACAGCAGCGCCCTCTACCCCCCTCCTGACACACTTGTTAAAGACCCATGGGGGGTCATGTGGGGTGTCGCACTGGCAGCCCCCACTGCGCCCTTGACTCTGTGGTTCTGTGCAGTATGGCTGCCCGGGGGCCAGCACACTCCGATCATCTGACCCTGACGCTGGGGGGGTTTCACCTGCAGCGATTTGCTGTAGCATGGTGTGAAATCTTGTACAACAGAGTGCTGCGTGAGCATTTTTATGGGGGGGGGGGTGTTTGGTGGTAGGAGGTTCACACCAGCTGCTGCCACTGGTAGCTTCAAGGTGAAGCGACCACCTGGTGCCCAACGATAGCGTCTCCTGGGTCTGGTGTCCCCCAACCCGAGTCATGCAGTGATGTGAGGGAGGGAGAACCACAGGGATGCTCCGAACTTCCTGACACTGCCCTTACAAACACTGCATACGGAACAAAGCAGGCCTTTAAAGAAACTTACCTGAATTACAGAATCAGCATTATAGACTCTTTATGTCTTAAAAAAGGCATATTCAGTATGGCTGAGAAACAGTAAAGTTACATCAGCATGCAGTAAAGTTACATCAGGACGTCTGCATACATTCAGCCAGTCTACATAACAATGTGGTCTCTTTCCTGCTGCTAACTCTTTGTACCTTAAATCATGGAGAAATTCATACTCAAACAATACACTGAAGAGGGCCTCTTTTCCAATAACAAGCTTGTAAAGGCATCCAAACCCACATCCACAAATGTTTGAGCTGCCAAGTGGGTTACTTGAATGTTGGGGGGGAGGAGGGGGGACAAACTGTATATATGACAGCTGACAGCACTGTCATATTGCACCCCCATGGAGAATAGATGCCATCCAGTGTTGACAGATACATTTTACTAACATAGAAGCCATTACAGGAACCCTAGGAGCATCCTGATTGGTCACTGTAGAATGCTGTGACCTCGAAAGCCATTAGTGGAGGGTGTGTAGGGGAGGCCTCCCCCAGTCCTGGTTCAATATCAATATTCTCCGGCGGTGCTGTAACACACTGATGACAGAACATGGCAAAGTGGATGCTGATCTAAGGACAGTTCTCTGATCACCCCCGTTATGGCGGCTATCCAAGGTGCTGATCCGAAAGACTCGGCGTCATTCGTAATCCGCTAACTCCTACTGTCCTGTGGGTCTAATGTCAGCTCGGGCCATGAGCTGATTAGCATGACGGGCCTGCTTGGCTCATGCAGGGGGTCGTCAGGCTGTGACCCCTGTGCACGCTTAGCTATGTGAATATAAGTGCTGTGTTTCTCTGAGATCCTGTTTTGTGTGCAAGCAGAGTATGCTGATCCCTATACAAAAGAAAGCTCTGAGCTGTACCTGCACATGCTGATCAAGCAGTGGGGGGGGGGGGAAGGTGCTGTGTATTTATAGACGGTTTCCCTGCTTTGGTGTGAGCTGGAACTCCCCCTCCCTTCCTCCCCCCTTGCTGCCATGCCCCCATCCACACCGTCTCACGTTACCCTTTAGAGCAGAGCCTGCAGATGCGCTCCAACTGCATCTGATTGGAGGGAGTTGAATTGTATCATCACGTCCACCTGGCCTCAGCCAATCACCACATCCAAGCAAGGGCTCAGCACTGGAACATCATGTGAGCTGCACCAGGAAATATGGTGCTCCACAAATGGGTGAAAATGTAAAACCTGTGAACTGCTCTGTACTTAGGCATAACGAGGAGAAATGTGGCAATTAGCATTGACTGTGTGGTTAAGGAGGGCTGTTACACACTTTAATTTCCACACTGCTAAACTGCTATGATCATCAGCTTCAATGGATCGTCATACATCAGGGATTTGATGTACATCATCCAACAGAGGCTCACTCATTCACTCACACACACACACACACACACACACACACACACACACACACTCACACACGCTCATCGTGAAATCGTGGTGTAAAAACACCCACTCCTTTGTCTCAGAAGCACCTTTTAATTCCTTCCTACTGCTTGCACAATTCCACAGACCTGCACACATGCACACGTGAACACACGCAAACACGCACACTGTTTTCATGCTCACGTGTCCCACTTCATCACAGAAGGTAGGAGGTCCATGAGGCCATGTCACCTACGTGGCCTTAGAGCGACTCAGAGGGACAACAACTTCCTGCTTTAATTCAAGGTCACGCCCTCTACTGGAGGTCAGTGTGCAGCTGAGGGAATGTGGGACAGCTGCTAGCACCAGAAGCCAGGTGTGACTCAGCTACTGCTCCGCAGAGCCTGCTGGCGCAAGGTTTATACAATGCCTCATCACGGCGTGAAGACAGCCACTCATGCCAAGCTGACGGGATCAAAAAAGCCTTGGTGCATGTGCTCAGGGGATGGCTTTTGCTGTGACACCACTTTACCCACTTTAGCAACTAAACTTTTCTTTCCACATCTATTTTCCTTGCTATGATGTGCATATCACAAAACATTGTGCTGGAGACGGAAACACTCGGCACATCATTACACCAGACACAGCCCAGTGGGCGCCGTGTTACACTATGTACTGCAATGTGTCTGTTGCTCAGACATGCTCTGCATTTTAATCCTTCTGAGCCTGAAGGCTTTGATAACATGCCTGGAGGACCTTTATTAACACCACCTGGTGTTCATAGTTGAATTTGAGCTATCGTGCTGCTTGTTAGTGCTGGTGTGCACTAGGACCCAGCAGGGCAGCGGTCACCCAGGTGCATGCTGGGTGGGGTGCTCCAGCAGGAAGCCAAGCCTGTTTAACAAGACAGGGGACACAGGACTAAAGTGTGGCCACCCACCATCAAACACATATTGCAGGTCTTACCCAACATGCCCTTGTTGGGCTCGGACAGGCACATGTCCTTCTCAGCGCTGGGCAGCACGAAGCCCACCACGAAGATCTCGACGCCGTCGGCCATGAGCGCGAGACCCAGCACGAAGTAGAGCGTCCACTGGAAGCGCCCATGGCCACACTCCTGCAGGATCGTCTCGTACTGCTGCGCCAGCTCCTCCTGGTCCTTCCGCCGCTCACCCGCGGACTCGCCAAAGTCACGGAACTGGGCCCCCGTGGGTGCCACGCCGCCCAGCTGCCCGTCTGCCTTGCCCGAGTCAGCCCGCGGGATGCCCTGGTACTCGCCCTCATAGATCTCATCCTCCTCGTCGTGGCCCTCGGTGGAGTCGCTGTGCGCGCCCTCATCGTCGTCGTTGGCCCGGCTGTCGCCGCGGTAGTAGCCACCATCCTGGCCTTGCACGGGGTAATCGTCATCGTCGTCTTCCTCAAAGCGGGTGTACGAGCGCTTGGTGTACTCATCCGACATCCTGTCCACGCCTCGCCCAACCTTCTTGGCAGCCTGCCGCTTCACCTCCTTGGCAATGTCCTTAGCGCCTCGTATGAAGGCGGTCCGGTCTCTGTAACCGTCATCCATGTCAAAGAACAGGAAGTAGACCTCGGTGCAGGAAGCACGCCTTGAGAGAAACGGTCACCTCGTCCCAGTGGCTGCAGGTGCGTGTAAGTGAGGCCGTGGTCCTCCAGCTAAGGAGCTGCCAGGTTCAGCACCACGGAGAGTGGATTCAATGTCAGAACCAGCGCCGAAACCTCCAGCAGTGGGCCTGGGAAGGACAGAACACAGAGCTCGTTAGCAAGATATTTCCAAGGGTGTTATTAGTCAGGCTCGCAGAATCAACAGACGACTCATTAGTCGCCTCGCAGGAGCTCAAACTGCAGTTTGTTTATTACATTCTTTTTTTTATCACCTTTTACTTTCATCACTGCATCTGCTGTTAGAACTTAGTACACTTAATTAAAATATTTCAAATTTTTTACATATTCAAATTAAAGACACCATTTAAACAACAGTTAAGAAATCGTGAAAATATATAATCACAGATGAACACATACGACATACAGTATTTACGTAATATCACACCATTATGCCACAGAATTAATCTTAATTTAACATACTTACCATGTCATACTGCACATGTCATCACATTTATGCACTGCTGTTTAAAACCCAAGGGCAGGAAAGGGTGTGTAACACCAAATCTTACTCTAGTAGTGTTAAATTAACACGGTCGGTGTTATGCATTTCCTGGATTGATTACTGCATTCGTGAAACTCTGGCACAGTGATGTTAGGATGGAATGGGATGTGGCAAAAGGCTTGGTATCCGGGCACTGTTCCCAACCCAGGCAACCAGAACGTCAACCAATCCCAGGCACACTGCCTTACGGGAAAGGACCATGAACAGAAGTGACAGCCTTCTAAAGGAGTGAAATAAGCCCTCCCTCATGAGCTGAAGTACATTTGCAGAAGCTGTCACGCTCCATCGGCAGGTGTGCCAAGCACACAGATGTGTGAGATATCTGTGTGAGTGTGTGTGAGTGTAACCTGCCCTCCACAATGGTCTACTTTTTTTTTTTTTGACATGGGAAATAAAGTTCACCTCTGCCTGCTATTCTGTTATTCTGTTTTAGTGGCAACCTGCAGTGACAGACCTTCCTCTCATCACCATGACAACAGCAGCTCAGTGGCATCCAATTTCACAACTGCCAGGCACTCACTAAACTGAATTTCAGACTGCCCTTTTTACCATGTAAAACAAAAAACACATTCTCACAGGTTCAGAACAAAAAATTTAGCAATTCTGTTTTTTTTTTTTTATCTCCCTGGAGTCACCCAGGTTCTTTTAACCCTGCTTTTCAGCCCACCCACAGGGGTTTCAGCTGATTGGCTCAACTCCATTAGCATCTTACCAGTCCTAATGCATGATGCAAATTCACATTTGTATGTCATTCACCAATTGGATGCTTCTTTCCAAATCAGATGCTCTGCCTTCATCATTAACCATACTACTTTTGCTGTACACTACCAGTCTACCTTTGACCCCATCCAGAATCAGAGAAAGAAAATGAAAATTGAACAATCATACCTGATTATTGCCACTGTAAGACACACACAATAGATTTTGAAATCCGAAATGTCCTTATACAGAGTATAGGGACAAAAAGGCCATATCCTTCAGATGAAACTGATGAAAGGTTAACGGACCGTACATAGTCCATCTCATGGGTGGGGGTGTGTGTGTGTGTGTGTGTGTGTGTGTGTGTGTGTGTGTGTGTGTGTGTGTGTGTGTGTGTGTGTGTGTG
>JABJVR010000039.1:4974978-4990650 GCA_025773905.1 Chitala chitala | reverse complement strand
TATATGTATGTATCTTCAAAAACAAAAAAAAAAAAATAATTCTGGAATAAAAAAATATCAACCAAAAATCCAACTGGCGTAAGGGAAATAAGGCAGGTATCTGTTCACATGAACTTATTTTTGACATAAAGGGGAATATGTTGACTACACATTAATAAGGACATTGTTTTGTGGGTTATATTGACTTTTCTCGTTGCCCCCCTGCACCATGGTACAGTATTGCAGCAGAAACCCAGCAACATAAGCTGTTTCCATGATAACAGTTGGCTGTGAGCCAGGCCCAAACGCCCCGCATCAAATGTGAAGAGATACAAACTGACAGGATCCCGGGGCTTTCTCAATGGACCATAATACAGAAGTGTCTGATTAAAGTTCAGGGGTCCTGAACCCCATCTCAAGTCAGGCTACAGGTACCACAACTCACCTCTTTCATGTGATAAGGACTGGAAAGTGATAAAATGTCTCCTATCAATAAAGAGTGGCTTCGATGGCTGCAAACATGTGTAGGAGATATGAAGTAACCACAGAGAAGAGGGTTACAGAAGGTGGGTTCTGCGTAGGCTGGATGGAGATACAGGAGAAATATAAGATCTTACTGAAGTTAGAGAAGATGAACCTTCATCAGGTCACCAAGAGTATAGCGTTGTTCACATCTCGTTTCCTTTAAACCTCACCAAATGACAGTTATAGCAAGTAATTCTGTCATGCTACCAGCGAGTGACATGAACATCCATTTGCCAAAGTTCTCAGGAAACCTCCCATTTCGCCAATAAAAGCTGCTCCTATTCGCTGACGAATCTTGACGGGCACTTCACTTTGCATGCTGGAACCAAACTAAGTAAACTCTCCTCTCAACCCATGTCACTGTTATGGAAGTTTCAAGGAAAATAAGTTCAGGTTTTAGGAAATGAAAGACCACCACAAACCTGACCTTATTCTATTAAACTTAACATGAAATCACACTATAGAAATCAGTAATATAAAATTTGAACACACAGGCTTGAGAGAAGCAGTGATTTGGGAACCTTCAGAGGAAGCAGTTACAGTGTCCTTGCCATGCAGTAAGCAGCTCGGTCTACTGGGAGTGAAAACGAGCTACGAGCCATCCGCCAGCAGATGTGAGGGAGGCTCTATTTTTAGACCCAGGAGCCACGGCTTGCTGACGCAGTTCTGAGCGGAAAGGGGTGGGGGGCCAGGGGGGTTGGAGGCATGTCGGCAGGCAGCTTACGTCTGATGGTGCTCCTGAGCGTGCACACAAGTCAGCAGCCCCTTTGCTCCTGCTGTGAGGACTCATGACATTGGACATGGAAGGAAACCACATAAGGACCAGCATGGCAAAGCAGACGTGTCACTAAACATGATTGGATCTCTGCCCTTAGAGCAGACCTGTGTCACTGGACATGATTGGATCTCTGCCCTTAGAGCAGACCTGTGTCACTGGACATGATTGGCTCTTTGCCTTTTGAGCAGATCTTTACTGTTGAAAATGATCATATCCGTGCCTTTACAACAGATCTGTGCATTTGGATCTAGAGGCACAAAATCAGTTGGATCACATGGAAATTTATTTATGAGAAAACTGTAGCATTGGTCAATACCTGACTGCTTGGTGAATGGTCACATGGTGCGACAGGAAGGTGATCAAAAAGTATTTCCCAACAACAGACAACATGTGTGGCATTAGCAAAAATGCATGCGGGAAGAGGGGGGCGGCCATTTTGATTCTGAGCTCATGGAGACTGGTAGGGTGTCACCCATATCGTGGTCTCCATCCAGAGCCAAGAGCCAAACCATCTGCAGCAACTGTAAGCACAAACGTCACCTTCTTAAATGAACCTGATTTTTCACTGCTCCACTGAGTTGCATAATGCATGCAGGATGTCAGGTACAGTGGCTTCCGGATAAATCAATGAGACAGACACTGACAAAGCCAGCCGTTGGCATACGAGGTGGCAACAAGTCTAAATTACAAGTCCCTCAGCTAACTGAGTCAACTGAACACAGCTGCGTGCCTCAGATAACCATCATGTCTCCGGCCTTATACATCACAGGATTTCCTGCTCATCTCCTGCTAAATGCAGCACATCAAAAATCAATATTACTGAACTGATTTTAAGGTCCATTTCAACTGAAGTAGCTCCAAACACATAAAGAAACCTTTATTCATGTCCCCAATGTAATATGGGTCTTATCAAAAGGACTCATGGGAGTTTACTGGAGTACCTACCATCATTGATTAAATGGAGAACATCTAGAACATCTGTAATCTCTTTGGATAACAGTTGAAGGTTTAACTGAGCTCTCCATCAAAAGTCCTCCTCAGAATTGTCTTTTCACATGATGAAAGCCATGAAGCAGACCCAACACAAAAAAGCAGTCACATTATCCTGACATTATCAAACAACGTCAAACAACCTCCTCTTGAGAAACAAGCCAACAACAGACCAATGAAAGTGTTTCTCTAATTATTTATTGAAGGAAAACGGACATTTTGCTGGGCAGCCCCCCCATTCACATATCTACGAACAGCAGAAGGCAGCCCACACAGACCTGATGTCCACCACCTAGCAGCTCCTATTCAGCAAGCGCTCTAATTATGCCCCCCCCCCAGCATGCCGACGAGCCCTAACTGTACACATTTCATCTTCTTCGACACATCGATAGCCCCCCCCCACCTTTCTGAAACACTACAAGACTTGACACTGGAAGTGGAGCACAAGACACCAAGGACAGCGAGGGACTTCAGCTATGAGCATGAGGGACGGTACAACCTGTGACGGACAGGAGCTGTTGTGGGGGGGCAGCAGCAGAGCCTCGAGGGTGGAAGGGGGGACTACGCTCCACCTGTGCTTGTGCTCGAAGACAGAGCAGCCCTTCCTGAAGGTGAAACACTGAACAGATGGCCAGAGAGTCCAGCTAATTAAACTACAAGGGTGCAAAGGAGTGGGTTAATGTACGAGCAACCGATAAGTCGATTCATCAATATGTCCGCGTGAGTTCGGCAAATATTTGCAGTGGCGCAAAATGCAAACTGAGTGTTATTGCCCCACAGCGTCGCCCGTGTCCTCAGATTATTTAGGGCCAAAGCACTGAACAGTAACACACAGAGGTCCTTACTCAACCACCCTGGTTACGCAACATCAGAGAGGCATCTCAACACACGGGTCTTGTTCAAGGGCTTAAACACAAACTGTTCAACTAAACTGAAAGGGAGGGATTTTCATATACAGATCGCCAGTGTCTATCATCAATAGAGTTCGGAGACAAAGTGAGAGAGGCGAGACTTGTTCAGAGTTGGAGGTAGCAGAGTTGAAGATGCTGAGGAACTGGGAGTGATGAGATTGGACAAGATTAAAAACGAGCACATTAGAGGGACAGCACAGGTAGGATGGTTCGGAGACAAAGTGAGAGAGGCGAGACTTTGGTTGGACACGTGCAGAGGAGGGATACAGAGTATATAGGGAGAAGAATGATGAGGATGGAGCTGCCAGACAGGAGGAGAAGAGGAAGGTCAAAGAGGAAGTTTATAGACATAGTGAGGGAGGACATGAGCGAGGTTGGGGTAACAGAGGATGCTGCAGAGAACAGGCTGGCATGTAGAACGATGATCTGTTGTGTCGACCCCTAGAGGGAGCAGCCGAAAGAGGAGGAAGAAGAAGAAGAAGAAGAAGAAGAAGGTCCATCATCAATGCTTGAATGGAAATGCTTAAAAAAATGCACAATGATTCCTGTGGCAAATGTCAACACTTGAGCACGAGTTTTACCTAGAACACATCGGCAACACGTAGTCAAAAGGCCACAGAGGTAGACGAGCACCTGCCGCGTGTCAATCTCGATTACGATTAAGAGCCCCACACATGCCCTGCTGTATTATTCCGTCCCTTTATTTGGGGATGATGGAGGCAGGAGTGGCTGATAGGCGGACACACTTCTTCTGAGATACCACATAACAGTCAGGCTTGTTATCAGAACATGAGAGGACAGTAAAGACAACAGGACGAACACCAGCTCCAGCTCACCAAGGACCCCATAACCTGGGACCAACAGGAGGATGGTTCAGATCCCAGCAGTGAATGTTCAGGTGTGATGTTCAGGAAAGCTACAGCAACGTAGGGACAGCATAATTTACTAAATGTGTAAACAAAACATAAGTACAGAAAACAAATCATTTTTGCATAATTAATATTAGACATTGGCAATGCCAAAATGACTGATATGACTTATAATTAACAACATTGTCAAAAATTTGGCTGTTACATTATGGTCAATTATAATTATCAGTTCCTGAGCCACCATGACTGAACTATAGCATACCTCACTGACTGAACCTAGCAAGTTAATTACAAATTGATTTGAATTAAAACTGCAAAAGCAAACTGTCATTAAACAAATGATAGCCATCCTAAAACTTCCAGAAATTTCTTACTGAAATTAGCATTATAACTGACAAGTTTTTGTGGCGGCCATGGTTTTATTCGACAGTAATCTATGACAAATGACAAAATATACATGATATTGAGGCAGAAGGTTTGGTGAATCAATTTTCAAAACGTTCAAAACAAGTACGTCAGTTGCTATGGAAAATTCAACATCTTAACGACACAGAGAAAGCCTGAAACCTGTTCTAGACTGTTTAATCTTTAAAACAACATTCCACACTTACTATTTCAGTAGTCCACATATAAACCAGCAAATCTGAGCAGACAATGCAGTGCTATAGAACTCTTCAAATGTATATTGTGTTATTGTATTGTGGCTCTTTGAAGATTTTTTTTTTTTGTTTCTCATATCGTTAAGTTTATACAGCACATTTTTGAGATGGGGCTGCATGTGAACAGGTAAAGCATAAACTAGTAGCTCAAGGATTGTTGCTTTTACATAAGCTTGCTTACCTTGAAGCATGGAGGGCTCAAGAAAAGACCACCAACAACAGAAATCGGTATGTTCTAAAAACCCCTATGGAACACTACATCTTGTCACAGAATTTCTAGGGTTCAATGCCGGGAAACACCACTTATAAATGTTATTTAGGTTCTCTCTTACGTGAACCTTTGCAGCCTTTTCACTGGCTCTCGTCCCTTACAAGACGCAACCTCCCCGACACCCCCTGTGTTCTGGGACTGACCGCTGACCCCATAACAGTGCTAAAGTGGACGTGTGGGAAATGGGCCAAAGGCCAAAAACTTCACAAGCGAGGTAGGAACACCTGAGATACGGCACTGTGCTGTCATTAGACCACGGTAATCTACAACGCCCTCCCCCAAGAAAGAAAAACACATCTGACAGAGGGGACGTAGAGGGACTGAGTGTTAGGGTGTTTGCCTGCAGGGGCCGAAGGTAGGGACCCCTGTAGTGGATGTAGTTTTCTGTTCTTATATTCTTCTAGATATAGTGTGCAATTATACATTTCCCCATTTTCAAATGGTTGTTCAAACAGCACTAAACTCTGTTTGTGTAATAAGCTAATACCAGTAATTACACCATCTTATCTTACTTCCTGTCCAGGAAAAAAAAAAAAAAAACGTTTGCTGGGTTCTATCGATTTGTTTACTGTCAGGGTTTTGATTGTTCTACTATGACTGAACTGCCTTATCAGATGCTGATGAGGACCTGCAGTCTGTCAGTGAAAGCATTTCTCAGTCTTTTCTAATCATTTAGCACAGGTGTCAAAGCAGATAAGTCCTCGTGCTGCAGCACCCCATAAACGCGTTGCCCTTGGCAGCGTTGGTGGTCAGTGTGCTTTTCTCAGTCGTCAGCTTGCATTATGCAAATATTTAATTGCTTTCCAATGGCCAGTGTCATGTTATTAGCTTGATAATATAATACGATGGGAAAAGAGTGCTGTCACATTGCCATGGCAACACCATCCTGGAACGTCAATAGATTTTAATTATGGATTTTCCCACTCAGGGGACACGAAGAGTTTAAATGTGCAAAAAAAATATAAATATTCATCTTTTGTTGCACTTTAATTCTAGTTATCAATATGAGTACCATAGACTTTAACTGCTGTAGACTTTTTCTTTCTAACATTGCTAAGTACCAGATATATATTAACTCAATAAATGGGTCATGTTCATATTATTTGTACAAACACCTTCATGTTACAAATCAATGATTTCTACCATCTGTTTTTGGCACCCTAACGATGTTACCATGCAGTCATATTCTGCATTGGAAAAAACACATGTATATTTTTTCAGAAAATCAAATGTTTTGTGAACTGTTTTAAATGCACAATTATTATATACTGGATTTAAAAAAGGAAGTGATGTGGTGAGGGAACACGGTTCTTTTCCTTGGTCAACAGGTTTGTATAAATAAATAAACTTCCAGTTTGACCATTCAGGCAATTATAAGTTTTCAGGTCTTTAATTAAAGCGGAGGACATCAAACACAATACTGGTGCTATTCAGCATCGTTTACAGTTACTTAAGTGGATCTGCTGCTGAGTAACGGAGACTTACTGCGCTTCCAAGGCAAGTACAAACTGCCATATGTCAATGGATTTCTGTGTGGAAAAATGCCTGTAGATTATTCTAGAACCATCTGTTTCTCCATGTAGAAATACTTGCAGGATCCCAAAGAATGCCATTTTCCATACAAAATAGTGTATATGGTATATTCTTAACCAATCATCCAGACCCTAGAAGCATGCAAAAACAAGGTGTTTAACAGTTAGTCAATTTCATGCCTAAATTCCACTTGTGTAATTACATGGAAGGCTCCCAAAAATGTGGAGCCTTAAATTCCCCTCCCCCTGTCAGAGCTGTGTGGAAAACTGGGGCCAAGCAATAAAAAGCAGCGCAGGTACTGCTCAGGAAAATGCAATAGTGAGAGACTGTCTAACAATGCGAGAAACCGCAGACCTGCCTGCACAAAATGGTGGAGCCACACCCGCAGTCATAAAGTGAGAGGGCGGGGTGGGAGGGGAGCCATAACGGAAACCTTGACGACAACACTCGTGATACCAGCAAAGGAGCAGCTCGTCTGCTGACACACTGCAATACTAAGAAAGAAGCACTCCCAGCCAACTGAACGAGACCCACGTGGGATTCTGCTCTCTGATTGGTGTACTCGGTCAGTTACACTTACTTGACAGAGCGATTTGGTGAAAAGGGCTATTTTACAAGCCTGAGAGGTAATGAGAAGCTGCCCTGCTCAGCGGCCCACTTCAGTAATCTGTACCACAGATCAAAGATGGGCAGATAGAGCTCAATCTCTGCTGTGTAGCCCGCGTGCAGGGGTTTATGGTCCACACACATAAACTAGCTAATCTGAATATGTAATCCCAGTCAAGCATGCTGGGATTATATCTGACAGGTTATGATGTGTGAGGAGTGGGAAATGAATGGAAGCATCCTTTTATAAAGGGTTTAAGGGTCAAACTACAAGCAGATGGAGGAGAGAGAGAGTGAGGGAGAGAGACTGTGACGTCTCACGCATCTCGAGGGACCCCTTCCAGACACAAGACAGGCGGGGGGTGAGCAGAACAGGAACAGATTGGGCCATTAGCTGACAGCTGAGTGAGCCCATTAGCCTGGCAGGAGAGCTAACACGCTTGAGTCCCGCCCACGCAGCACCTCACTGAGGGCCAACCACTGGTGGGCAAGAGGAGGCGGGGTTTCAGCCATCGAGCATTCTGGCCCGTAGGTCTTTTCCACGCACGACCTAATGTATCAGATGCTGTCCTGGTGCATCCCTGCTCTTGTCAACATGACCTCCCACTGACTAATAAAACCACTGTTTTCAGCCATCTCTGTACAGATACCAGAAAGCCATACTTACGCATCGTGACCACGCCAACAGATTTCTATCATAATCATCTCTCACGTGTATGGAATGTTCATTTTGTTGGTGAGTAATGTTAATTTGCTGGGGGAGGGGAAGTGATATCACTACTAGAGGGAAAGCAGGAAGTTTGTGCAACAAAGCTATACTAATACCAGCCTTGAAATAATTCATGCACATGCAAACCCAAAGGCAAAAAGGCACCATGTGCACAGATTAATGAAATGCACCCGACAGGGTCTAGGCACCAGCACACAGCTAGGAAGCACTAGTTTGCTACCTCTTAAAGTTCTGGTTTGGTTTGACCCACCACGAACCCCTAGTCTGGTACTTTTCCTCAAAGGTCTGGTTTAATTTTAACCCCCCCCCCCATCCTCCGGACACTTAAGTATGTCTCCTCAGAGGAAGAGTCCTTCAGCCACAATGTAGACCTGCTGCTCCTAACCCTTCACACACACGTGAAGAACTGCTGCTCCTAACCCTTAAGACACACACATACACAAGTGGAACTGCTGCTCCTGATCAGAACTGAGACTTTTTTATTTAAAATTTGAATTGACCAAAGAATTTAGTTGTCCATTTTTTGTGTTCTTTTGTAACACTTGAATCTTTTGACTGGTCAGAATTAAGATTTTAATTTTTATATATACCTACAGTATTTATAGTATGAAATACAGTTGTCTACTGTTCCACAATGCATTTGTCATGTTCAATTTCTGACAGAAATTAAATAATATTTAAACCAGAATTAACCTTATGACACCTTCACATCTCACACAGAAGAACAAAGGAACCTTTAAGCTTGACAGAAATAGTGATTTGATGTATATCGTGATATATATCGATATTGACCAATATGAAAATAAAATCATGATAAGATTTTTTCCATATCGCCCAGCCCTATCTGCAACCCTAAAAACCCATGTTAAAAAAAAAAACAGCTGAGTCGTCGTTACCACAATCAAGCCTTAAATTCACACCAAGACCTGCAAGAAGATACCAGCACATCTTACATAATGCGTATCAGCCCTGTTCCGGTCCCTGGTCGACAGGTCCCAGGGGGCTCGTGTAAGCTGTGGGAACACAACTGAATACCAATTGGCACCTGAATGCGGGCTGTGTGTCCTGAAGGGCCTATTCACCTCAAGCACGTTTACATGCAGCAAAACAAAACTCTACTGCCTTTTGAATTAAAATTCAAGTGTGCCCACCCAACTCTTCTCAGGGACACCCAAGTGCTGGGGAACGCAGATGTTTGCTACGTGCACGAAAATAAAACCCCAATACTCCCGGCTGAAAATTTTAGCTGTTGAGCAGATTCAAATAAGAACCCCTCCAAATGTACTCATCGTGTTCACCTACTGAGAAACAGTACACACATTATAACCAAGACCCAAGGAATAAGCAGCACACTCCTGTCCACTGACCTTTGGGTTGCTGTTTTGGTCTTCATCATAAAGAATGCTGAGGATGCTCAGTTGCTATGGTAGAGGACCAGTGATGGTGCTGAGACAGGTGTGAATGGAATGATATGGAAAGTGCTCGTAGCATTTTAGAGCAGAATCGTATCACACACTCTGCACTCAAAACAGGGAAGTGTTTTGATAAAGTGTGGTGCTTTTGGGATAAAGCCTGCAGTGACTTTGGGAACCGTAGTTAATCTACACCATATGGGTAAATGAGTATCTTATAGGGCAGAGGGTGAAGCTGAGTGGCCTTAGAGAAGCCCTAAACCTGACAAATTACCATAAAAACGCTGCTTCTGGAGCATTAAATATTGAGCAAACAGCTGCCTCAAACGTGCTCAGTCTCTTAGCCAGGAGAACAACGACAGTAGGCTAATGGCGGACTTGGCCGTTCAGCTGCACTTTAAACTAATGAGATGCACTAGGGAAAGCACACAGAAAACTGTTTTACAGACCTGCTAATATATAACACCCAGAACTGAACATTAAAACTCCATTTAATGTTTTTACATTTTCACAGTCAATTTAACTGGGTGAAATCGCACATGTTTCTAAACTGCAGCATGCGGCCTGCCGAGTTTCACCACGACCCTCCCTGTCTGGGGTAATAGTAACACCGTCCGCGTTTCACACTCGGTTACTGAAGTACAGCCGGCGAGGAAAGTCTCTCAGCTCGGCCCAGCCTCGCTCGTCACGTCGGCGCTTCTAATTTCAGGAAGCAAACGAAAATAGCAAATAAAGATGAGTGACAGACTCTCCCAAACAACACCAGACTAGCTGCGCCGTTTCTCCCCGTGTGTATCATGAAAATGGGAACAGTGAGTGATGCAGCCTACCAGTCCGGCCTACACTGGCATTGACTGACTACGTTCTGTCTAAAGACTCCGGTTTGATCAACTCGTGTCTGTCTGCTAAAGATTCAGAGGTGAAGATGAACACGACAAAGGCGTGTATTTTGTACCAAAATAACGATCTTTCCAGAGTGATTTCACAAATGAGTATTCATCTCTCATCATCTCTGTGAAATTTTATATACACAAAATGTATTTACAATAATAAAAATACAATAGTAATTAATATACAAACATAAAATCTTTAAAACGCACACAAATAATATACTGTAATACAAATGGATTTGTGAAACATGTTTTTAAATCCAGTATAACGGCAATCTCGATCTTTAACTTGTTAAAAGGCCAAGTGGATATGCCTAATAATAATTAATTAAAAGTGGCCCCTCGCTACCCCAAAATTTGGAGTTCTTTAAATTCTGTTTTTTTTTAACAAGATACTTATACTTTTTCAATACTTAAGTATATTTATTCAGAAAGTACTTTTGATACTTATGTACAGTTAATACATACTTTCACTTAATATTACAGTGCCAAACGTTTTAACTTTTGATTAAATTTAAACTATAAAGACAAACATCACAGCACGGTCACAAACCATAGAAAAGTACAACACCACAAAAGTTGTTCTAATGAGCTGACTCAGCAGATGCCTTCAGTTACACCCCGACAAACAAGGCAAATCTGACAAAACATCTTTCTCACCTACTTTAAAATTATTTTTTCAGCTGTTTCTTGGCCTAAAAACATGTTGCCATCCCCTTTTCCATTAAAAGTTAGAAGGTTTCTGTCAGCTGGTATAATTTCACTTCCTGAGTAACATTGGCAGAACAACCAGCCTCCTTTAGAGTCTGTCAGTCATGCCCAGCAGGGTGTGTGTTAAAAACATCCATCCATGCATTTGGATTTGTAATGTTATGACCCTAGTCACAATGCTACTGTACACTTTGATGTTAGGTTTAGGCCTGTACTAACGTAGTGTTCAGTTCGGATTTCTGGTGGGGGGTTGGGGTGGTGGCGGTGAATGTGGGCAGTATGTCTTTATTTGTACCCCCAAACATGAGTTCCCAGTGGAGTTTAAGCTGGCCTTATACAACCTTAAGAAATTAAGTCCAGTGAGACTCAGCTCCCCCTCCGCACGCATACACACGCACACACACACACACACACACACACACACACACACACACGCACACAGGAGTGAGTGACTCACCATCACATTTGTGTCCTTAATTATACATACTTTTCCAAACATCCGGATTTGGGGGTTTTCATTGCAAGGAACTGAACAGTCCAAAATGTTATTTTTTGTAACTATGAAGCTAAGGACAATAAAACTATTTTTCTTCAGTTAAATATGGCACGATTTGTTTTTACTGAAGCCCTATATTTATGTAACTTCTGATATACTTTCCTTTTTTTTCCAGTGCTAACAACTAGAATTTATAAAGCCAGGCAAAACTGAGACAGGACAGAGTGTTAAATTCAGAGACGAGTGAATTGGTGTCTCTTCAACCAAAACTTTAACGAGGTAACACTACACAGTGCCGTGACATTTTGTGCATCTAATGCTTTTATAAAACAGAAACAGATCGATTTAATTCACTAACCTGCTCATACGGAACTGAGTTTAATGTGAATAGTTGACGTTTGAATAGAGGGTATGATGTACTAATACAGGTCTGTATATTGTACGGGACTGCACAGTACTGAGAAACCTCAGGCTAAAAAGAAAAAGTGCAAAGGAGTGTTCTTGTGCTGACAGCCCAGTGTCGACACGCAAATGACGCCTGGAGCAGCGGGGAATCCGGTGCAGTGACTGCAGCATGCGGAGATTGCAGCATGTGGACATTGCACCTCAATCGCACTGCTGTCCAGGAGGAGTTAGGCTCACGACTCGCATAAACACCAAAAAGTGCGTCATCCCAGAAAGCAATCGGCAACCACTGTCCTGCCGCGTGTGCTTGGACACGGCCGTGGACGGCTGCTGCCGTATCCACCCCCCGTATCTGGCGTGAAGGTCACGCGCGCGGAGGCCGGCAGAGAGGAATGCTGGTCTGAAAAAGACAACCGGACATGCCTCCTCACCGCCTCGTGTCATCAACATCAGTACAACCCAGAGCTGCTCGTTCTCTTCAGCGTCCTTCATTTCGAGCTGAACGCTGTTTGTTCAGTCTCACGACAGCTGCCAGATATGTGCCTGAATAAACAGTGTAAGGACAATGGCCATGTCTCCCTCAGCTATCCCGTACATCATGGACGGCTGCCGAGTCTGAAATAATATATTTGTACAGAGTAGGGCCTTCGCTCAGTGTTACTCCAGCACCTGGCTTTACACCACGGGACAGGGGGGCGATTCCCTCTCCCACTACAACGAACATGACTGAGACGTGACATCTCTGCATCCGCCTTAATGGAACAATCTCTGCATCCACCTTAATGGAACAATCTCTGCATCCGCCTTAATGGAACAATCTCTGCATCCACCTTAATGTTTGTCACTTCCTATGACTGTCACATACACTACAGGTAGAAATTTACAGGGAAAAGTACAAAAATAAGCTTTCAGGAGTTTGACACTCTACCCCCCCAAACCACCTCCCCCACCTGCTATTTCAACAGCTCCTGTAAGTTCCGTTCCCTCGGCAACAGAACACTTAGCCTTTCCAGACCAATGGATCACAAAGCCCAGACTCGGTTAAATTAATTTTGTCAGTGAGGGAGGAGGCCAAACCCAGCAGAGCAGGTGGGGGTCTTGTGCAGGAGGTGCTTTCCGTATTCCTCTAAGCTGGATCAGAACCAGCACAGTGCCAGCTGAGCTTTTGTTTTACTGGGCTCCTGGGGACATGGAAACTAAAAAACGGACGGCTTAATTGGGCGTGTCAACGACTCCCAGGCAGTGATCTACAAAAAGAAATACAAATGAGAAGTACAGACAGTGAACACCCCAGGATCCTTAGAGAGGTCTCAGAACAATCCAGCAATCTGGAAAAAATTATGTACAACATCAAGTAAGTACAGCACTGCATGGAGACCGTAAGCTAATAGTATCTTTCTAATGATAAATCAAAATCCAATGAACACGTATTGATGTATTTTTTAAGATTTTAAAAGCAAATATTACAGGTGTCCTATAAATGTACATTAAATAATGCTCAATGTTTTTGTGAAACAGTAGCTTGTTGGTCATAGTACATTTCACACAAAAACAAAAAAGTTTTGTGTCAGCACTTGCAGCAAGCTTAACATTCTGTCAGAATGGCATAGAATGAAGGAGAACTGAAGAGAGAGGAAAAAAATCTATTGGGGTTTTATTAAACAAGTAATATTTAAGGATATTGTGATTTGTTATATGCAAGCTAAAGATGAAGACATGGAAGGTAATCAGCAACCACCAGAGAACACAGAGCTGGATCCTGTGACCGTAAAACACACGTGATTTACAGAGAACACAGCAGGATCCTGAGACCGTAAAACACACGTGATTTACAGAGAACACGGCAGGATCCTGAGACCGTAAAACACACGTGAATTACAGAGAACACAGCAGGATCCTGAGACCGTAAAAAACACGTGTTTTATACAGAACACAGAGCTGATTCCTGAGACCGTAAAACACACGTGATTTACAGAGAACACAGCAGGATCCTGAGACCGTAAAACACACGTGATTTACAGAGAACACAGCAGGATCCTGAGACTGTAAAACACACGATTTATACAGAACACAGAGCTGGATTCTGTGACTGTAAAACACACGTGACTTATAGAGCTAATTAGTTTTCAGTTCTGCACTATCGTCAGTGGCAAATTTGTCTCATTAGGAAACATGGCCCTATCTCTCTGCTATAGGCACATGTGGCACAATTTCAGGAGGCTGTATGAGCATATGGGCAAAATGACAACTAAAATTAATCTTCTCTGGGGAAAACTCCAGTTATACATGGACACACTTACAGGCTGTAGACTATCCTAAATTCACTCTTTAATATGGCTTACATTTGACCAACAAGCTTACAATATCAGATGTTTTTTTCCCCACAATTCCATATACTTGAAGGTCACACAAAAAAGGTGAGTAGGCCCGGCTTGTGGCTGTCAGGTACGTGTATGAGGTAATGAGAGGTTACCATGCTCTCAGAAGAACGTAGCAAGGCTCAGAGGGTTTGTGTCTCCAGGCTGCAGGGTGTACTATATCACTGTAAATGGAGCATGCCTCAAACAAGCTAAACATCCTGCAGCCCCCCATCCTCACACCCAACTCCCAGAGCGGCGTGGAACAGGGGCACAACAGGAGGAAAAAACTACACAGGCTGACAAGGATAAGAAAAAGAGGAGAAGAAGAGAGAGAGAAGGTGGAAAGAAAGAGATGTGGGGGGGGGAATACAGAGAAGGGGGAGAGATACAAAAAGAGAGACAGAGAGACAGGAGGAGGGAGAGATACAAAAAGAGAGAGACAGAAATACAGAGAAAAACAGAGAGAGAAGGAGAGATCACTCAGAGAACCAGTGGTGCATTAAAGAACAAGTGCAGAACATGTGACACTTGGGGCGTGTGCAGCGACACTCCCAATTACGTGCTGCTCAGAGGGCGCACGGGAAGAGATCAGTGAGCATCGCCTCATTGTGTTCCCCGTGTTCCTCAGCATGAAACATGGACTACCTGAGCTGCCCCAGCCAGCCAGGTCACACGGACCTCTCCCGCTCGGGCCGTATGTCTCACGTGGTCCCAGCCTACCTGCACAGTTAAATAAGGGTACAAATGTTGTATAAGTGCTGCCTCAATCAAGTGTGAGCTGCTCACACAGTTTACTGGGTGAAGGTAAAGAATATATGGCACCGGAAAGCAAGGAATAAGAGACAAGTGTGTAACACTGGATACGAGAGAGCCGTACAGCACGCTCTTAGCTTAGTGCCATGCAGTGTGCATACACAGCGGGCATGGAGCGCCTCCTGCCTTGTTAACAGGCTGTACCTCAGAGCTTCTCAACTGCCCCGCTGAAGCCTGTAATTTCTGCCATCCTCAACACTGCATATTACAAATGCAAATGACACAAAACAGCATCAGTTAAGCCTGAGAGAGGCTCGGAAGCCCGTCAGCTGTTATAGCTGCACTTCTGAGGTATGCTACCTCCTTACCTTAATCAGCACAGCAGTCACAGTCCTGCAATTCCCACTAATTCAACTCATACAGCCGAAAAAGCACAACAACAGCCACTGATAAAAAAAAGATGGTGCCACCCATCACGCGGTTTGTGGAGACTGCTTTCCTCACTCACCACGCCCGAGGACATATTCAGAATTAAACCAACAAATGGCCTTGTGGGCAACCTGAACCCAAAACAGTAACTCAACATCAGCTTGCAAAGACCACAGTTTGAAGCTTTAACGTGCCATCAAAAGTGCTTAAAAGACAAAGTGTATATAAATTGTTTCTTAGCTTACAACGGGGGAGAACCAGAAAGTGTTAGAGAAACATGAACCCAAGTCTAATTTCTGATGAGCACTGGCAGTTTTTTTTGTCGTTTGAAAACAAGTCAGGTTTGACAAAGTAAACCGAAAGGT
>JABJVR010000039.1:4946635-4974878 GCA_025773905.1 Chitala chitala | reverse complement strand
CAGCTACACCGTGCGACCTGACCCTCAGCCAGAAAGGTCAGCTACACCGTGCGACCTGACCCTCAGCCAGAAAGGTCAGCTACACCGTGCGACCTGACCCTCAGCCAGAAAGGTCCCTGAAGCACACGCGTTCACGTTGGCGCAAGTCCCTCGCGCGGCCGGGGAGGCCTCAGGTACGGCCTGTGCCCCCGTTGGGCGCAGCATCGACGCGCCGCGTCAAGCAACCCTTGCTGGAGAATCGCGTCAACAAGAAGCGATTATGGGATGCCAATCTGTCACCAGGAAACAGAAACAACAGAACGTCCACCTGCCAACTGACAGAACGGAGAGATTTACCACTCGGTGAGTAGGACCTGGATGTTAAGTAGAGATCCTTAGCAATGGGCAGCTTTGGTCCAACATCGTTGGTCTCTGTTACTTCTTCCCCATCAAGGCGAAGGCCATCTATAAGCCAGCAATGGACTGCCCTGGTTGACACCCCGCCCACCTCTGACAACCGGGGGGGGCCCTTAGTCAACAGCAGTAAGAAGGCCTAAGCCAGAGACACAGTCGATGCACTCCGTAAGTGTTGCCAGTGTTTGTTATCAACACCTCCTTCCTCCTGGCAGCCACACAGCATCGGCTGGGGGGAGGTGCTGCTGAGTGACAGCAGAACAATGGCCTGGACAGGCACAGCACACTGTGTGTGTCTCACACACTAACATCCTGCTAGTGCTACTGATGAACTCGCCTTCATGGCCGTGCTTTTCAGGAATAAGATCACGGGAGACCTTCTCACCCTGCCAATTTCAACACTCAGTCATCCTGACTTTCTGAAGAAAATACGGCATCAGTCTCACACCAGCGTGCCTCCAGTCAGCACGACAATCCCATCATCACATGATTTCAGCCCCAGGGCTCCATTTACCATTATTCCTGACTTGAGTAAAAAGTAGAAGAAAAAAATCATACAAATCGACTAGTCAGGGAAAACTAGCCTATCAATTTTCATGCAGAAAGCTTGGGTTCTTACGAAAGGACACAGGCAGCATAAGGGCTGCTTAGCCGTATTAGTTTGATCAGTGAGAAACAGTCTCCCTGTTTCCATATGCACGTGAATCTGACAATGAGGTAATGCCCTGGAAATCAACCTCTCTTAGGGGCTATCAGGGAAAACAACAGAGGCACGCTGAAACTTCAGCTTATACAATACAGACATGGGAGGAACAGCAGAAACACTGGAGCACACCGACCACAAATCAAGTCTGCTAAGGAGCCTGCACAACGGGTACGCCAGTCACGCAGAGCCCTACCACCCCGACCCGTGGTGAAGACTTAACCCATCGACTGCCATTATCCACCAAGGCAAGAGCTGTGAACTCTACCAAGAAAAACATGACCGGTGTATACATGCTTGAGAACACATCTAACCGAAATACCTTTGCAATGAGCTTTAACTAAATACTTTGTTTATTTTCTGTGCTAGGTCTATTAATGCTTTTTATTTATGCATACATGAGCCAACTGTTGGAAAAATATAATGTTAAACCTTTGTGCATTTTGTACTAATATTATAATTGTAACACCATGTTGTGTGCTTTTCTAACTCCTATGCTGAGAACAGTTTGTACTGACAACGGCATATATGGAACATCAGAAAGGAAAGAATTAGGGTACACCGCTGTAAATACAAAGCAGGAAACCCCTCAGCCGTAGGCGACACTTAAGATAAGAGATGTAACATTCCACAAGCCAGTCATCATGGTCAAGACAAGGTTAAACCATCGGCGCACCTGCAAAATCTGCCCATTTGCTCACATGCACATCTTAGCGCAGACCCCTATTCAACCATGTATGCCCTATGGTGCACCTCTAAGTGATACAGAGGACAGACCTGTGTGCTGTTGTTCTGTGTCACTTCCTCGCGAGTATTAAACTTTCTTATCTTTACAACCTCCGTTGGTGTCCTGAGCGTTACTGGAATTATTCTATTATTAACTATTAAATATTACTGAGTAAAAGTGAATTTTCCTAACACCAACATCTTTATAAACTGAGCTATTAAAATAGGCTAGTAAGCATTCATTATCAAAAGGGAATATCTAGGCCCGTGGTCACTTTAATAGTGTGGCCATTTAAATGCGTGAAAACGGTCAGCCTAATCTTAAGTATTGCTGGTGTTTTCAGAAACACTCTCCCAGAGTCAGGACGTGGCAACCAAACCCAGCCATTTTGAGGATGATGAAGGGTACATCACGTTTACATGACCAATAACCGTCTGTATGTGGCGTTTTATTAATTACAAGGTCGTTGCAGTAGAACGAACATGCAACGCAAAAAAAATGTGGAAGAAATTTAATTGCTTAAAAAAGAAAATAAATAAATAATAAGGAATATTGTTAAGCGATAATTACGGGCTTCTTGGGGTGGGGGGTTCTCACAAGGTCATTGCGTGATCCAAGATGAAAGGATCACGATAAAGAAATACTTTGTTTTCAGCATCATGACGGATAGTCAAAGGAACATCTGAGGTCACGTCAGCAGAAAACACATGATCAGTTCTGATCATTATATTTGTCACCCATCTATCGAAAAACACTCTTTCACCGCAACATGAGATAAGCAAAGTATAAACCAACATAATTAAATCAATCAGTCCAACTCGCTAAAACGTGAGAGACGCCCGCGTGTCTTAATCAGTCCTAATTCGCTAAGAGAACATAATAGCGCAGGTTGAAAATTTCCTAATGGTTCGGTAGTGTGTACCATCTTCTAACACCGACGGGACGTTCGTCCTTGACTGCCTGCAAGACCTTTACAAACGAGGGGGCTGTGTGTGTAAACTGCCTATGGTATTTAAGAGAAAATTTACTTTGATGCTGGTGTAAGTCCGGGATCCTCTTTTCAAGGAAATTTAAAATTGTAAAATGTCTCTGGCTCTTAAACAGCGCTTAACACTTTGTGCCAACACTCGTGTTTGTCGAATTTGCATACGCTGCACTGTAATTGATGCCGCTGTTCAGCGAAATATTACATAGCGTATTTCCATGCGATTTCCTATTTCTTTCGATAAAACGTCTTGTTTCATAAACACTTTTCCAAGATCCCAAACTAGGCATTTGCATGCGAGTTAAAAGAACCTTCCAAAATCAAGCATGTCCATAAACAAGCCGTAGGTACCGACGGTGTGCAAAATGGCTCCATGGTGAGAGAACATTTTCCACTGACAGAACAGTTATTACGATCATAAAATCTTCACACGTTTCCTTCAGAATCAACTCCGCGCTGAATAAACTAAAGTCGTCCTTACCTTTGTTGTATGATTGCTTTACAGCGTGTTGTTGAAGATGCTTTGAAGAAAGGGCTCAGGATGGAGATCCGATGTGATGAAGGATGCTGCGCGGCGCGCGGACCTTCAGCGGCTCGCCGAATGACTGGGAAAGACGCGTGATGAGACAGGAGTGGTACCCAAGTGGTCAGCCTCCACCGTGCAACTCCCTCCCATGTCGTCCCTCTCGCGCTTAGGCAGGAACACTCCACTCACGCGCTTAGTGAAGGGGCCGTAAAGGTGATGCTTACAGAAGCGAAGACTACCTTATTATGTCTATATAATAATATTGGGGGGGGGGGGACGACAATGGACCAATTGTTTTATGCCTGTCTAACCCATACACTGCCACACCCATTTTTATCCAATTAAACGTTGGAATTCACTCAGCTGTAAAACATCAGAAATACAGAAATCTGTCAGAGTAACACACATTAAAGGATAGTGACAGCGGCGGAAAATAAATTTATTCGCCACTAAAAACGTTGCCCGTAAAACGGTTCTAGCAGCCGTTATTGTGTGTCAGCATCACTGCGAAGTCAACCAATTCTCTTGACAATTTCGTTAATAATTGCGCGTCGTGCACCCTGTTGTGTGCCCTCGGTTTAGTTTTGGATGACCAGCGAGGTTTCTTTTATGACCAGCTCCCACCAAAAGAGAATTTAATACTGTAACTAGTAAATCAGGCAGCGCAAGAGCGCACGACCGACTGGTGGTTCGACTAGTCTTTAAATAATGACCACAAGCTATCGGTCGTGTAAATACACGGACCAAACGGACAATATCAGTCGATATAAGGTTCATATATTCAAACAAGTTTTCTTATATGATTAACGGGCATATTTACGCTGCGAGCGCAGATATTGTGTCCACAACACTGGTCACTCAAAGAACTTCGTATTACCTTTTATTATTGCAAATCGTTTTTAGATAATTTATGGATTACTGTCAATAGATTAATTAAAGATATTGTGAATTCACGAAAAAAAGCTGCATTTATATGCAGCTGGGGCAGTTTTAAATCCTATGTCATTTTTGCATGGTATAACTGGACCACCTGTTCTTTTAAAGATTTGTCCATATAACTAAAATTTGCCCGAGGAATGTGTACAGAACGTTAAATGTTATTTTTGAGTCTGAGCTGAATCACAAAGGCCTGCCCTCTTCTCTCCAGTATAGACACCTGCCTTTGTTGTCATGCCAACCTCAAGCCCCTCCCTTAGTATGACATCACCAGACCAGATGTAGGAATTCACCAGAGGAAATGAGGGAATGGTGGATGAGAGTCAAAGATGAAAGATGGAGGTTAGTGGGTGGGGGCAGGGGGGTATGGACTGGGGGATGCAGGGAGTGATTCATCAGTCAGGCAACACGCTCACGATCGCAGAACCGACACTAATCCACTTTGTCAGCTCTTATACCAAGGGCTGTTTTGGATCTTACATCACGACGAGCGTGCACGGAGTGAACTGTGGCAGGACGAGCGTGCACGGACAGAGACCCGCAGCACGACGAGCGTGCACTGAGTGACCTGTGGCAGGATGAGCGTGCACGTGAAGGAGGCAGCTGTCTTTGCAGGATGGACTCATGTTAAATACCAGAAAAGATTTCCAGCCCTATGGCTGTCACCCAAAACTGAGTGGAATGGTCCATGACAAACAAGATGTAAAAATCAGAAAAGCGTTTTGTGAGCCCAGTACCTGTTTGGTACACTGTAGACTTTCTCAGTAAGCCATGAAAGCAGCTGTCTTTTACTGAGCCATTTAAATGGTTCATGGTTCAGGTCATAAAACCTCTCAATTGTTGCTCTGTAACACATTTTCTTAAGGCTTACAACTTATACTGGAAGCCCCACTGCCTTACTATGCCCAGAGAAAAGCAACACGATTCATACCAGTTTTTTCCAACACGCCAAAGGTATCTCACACCTTTCTCCCTCACACACCACATGCCAAAAGTATAATTTTATCAAATCGCTGCCTTTCACTACAACCCTGGCGACACCTCAGGGCTGGCAATACAAATCAGATCTGGCAGAAGCATGCATGAGTGACGGGCCCAGATTTCTTTGAAATAAAGAAACTACAAATTATCCAAAGCGGTTGAACAGCTGATGTACCGGTCTCAGCGCACTGTCAGCCACAATCTGAGTGTAACTCATATCTGTAAAACAAAATTTTGTATGCCCATCCTCAGGAACGCAAACATTAAAAGGCCTAAACATAATTACCATTAAAAAATGGTGATAATTTCTTACACTAAATATGAAAAAAATGGTTGTGTTGTAAATCAGTGTCAAAAATTCACAATTTAAAAACGATAACAAGCCACCTTAACCAAAAGTACAAGAAAAGCAAAAACAACCTTCGCATTAAGCCTCACTCACTGAGGGGTTTTACTTAAAAACGTTTATTTTGTACGTGTGAACGCTGTACACTTAAAAAAGAAAACAGAACACAAATGGTCCTGGCCCCATACTACACAAGAAATATACAAAAAAAAAAAAAAAAAAAAACAGAACAACTTGTCTAAGGAGGCATTGGTGCCCTCATAGGGCCTCGAGGTGGAGCGGGGGGTCGGGGTGGCACAGGGGGGCCTCTCTGAAAGCCAAACGGAGGAGGTCGCGGAGGCCCTCCAGTGTAGCCTGGAGGAGGCATGGGAGGGGGCCCTCTCATCCCAGGAGGCATTGGAGGACCTGAGGAAGAGAGAGATGGGGGAGGTCAGCTGATAAGTGCCTGCACACAGTACACAAGTACACCTCTACAATGATCCAAAGTTGGGGGAACAGAACACAGTGCCTGCTCTATACAGCTAAGTAAGCAACTGTACATTTTCAGTTACAGACCCATTTCTATTCTGAACCAGATTACAAAATCGAACATGTTCCCTAGTAAGTGCAGCTTTGTGGACTGTATGTTCTGCACTTTGGCTGAGCACTGATGAGCACCCCTTTGTCCTGACATCCAAACATATACAAATGCATGTACCCATAGGGGGAGGAAATGGCCCTCTGGGGGGCATGCCCATGGGCGGGTGAGGAGGCATGCCCGGTGGAGGTGGGGCACGGTGCTGGCTGGACCCAGGAGGACCTGGCGGTGGGGGTACCATGCCCGGTGGGCCTGGAGGGGGCATTGGCATCTGGGGCATTCCTGCAAGTCACAAAGATTTAAGACACTAATCCACAAAACACAATAGCTGCCACACAACTATGGCCCAAAAATCCAGTCACAGTTACAGCTGCAACCCTGTCGTGAATTGCAATTTGCATGCACTGTGTCGCAATTTATACTTCTACAGATATTGAAGTTACGTTTCTTATTCTTAGAAACAGTAAAATATGGAGGATACTTTATTAAAGCAACTTTAATATATACAAAGCACACACTTCAGTAAGCCTGACTCAAAGTATACAGTACTATGTGGAAATGCAATTAGCACATTCTCCTTTTAGGAAATGGGCCATGACTGAAAACACACCTGGTGGCTGCATGCCTGCAGGTGGGAAGGGTGGTGGTGCAGGCGGGGGTGCCCCCCCTCCTGCCTGGGGCACCGGCGTTCCTGGAGCTGGAGGCATAGGCATTCCGGGGGGCAGGCCTGGGGGCATAGAGCCCGGAGGTGGTACTGGAGGAAAGGCACCAGGAGGGGGCAGACCTGGCAGGACAAGAGCACAGTGAATAAGAGGATACGCCATCAGTAAGATGTATCAGAAAAGAGGCAAAACCACAGCAAGTGCTGAAACGGCTGAAGGTGTGTGTAGGCAGCACTACGTTTATGTTTTTATTCAACGAAAAGGGACCATGCTGGAGAAACTGCTTATATTACAGTGAAATATTGGGGGACAGGGGATTATCAGGAGAACAGTTACCCATGGTGAGAACTACATTAACACAAGCACAAAAAAATTAAAAGAGCAACGAGTCAAACATAACAAAACAGGAGGTGAAAGAAAGAACATCGCAGCAATTTAAACACTGAGATAAAGCAAGAGAAGCAGAAGGGGGAGTCAGACCAGAGAGAAGCGAGGATGATGCTCTAGAAGAACAAAAGAGAAGCTGTGAGTGTTTCACTGACCTGGCATGGGGATCCCAGTGCCGAGCGCCGTGAGGACCGGCGTGGGCGTGGAAGGTGGTGGCGGGGCATCGGCAAACAGCTGGTGGGGCCTGTCGGCCTGTGAGAGCGGGTTCTGGGCAGCCAGTAGGCGCTCTGCCGCCGAGCCATGCCGCTCGCCCTTCGAGTCCTTCTTGAAGGCGTAAGAGACGGTGATGGGCCGGTTGCAGAGGTACTGCCCGTTCATAGCCTCGATGGCTGCATCGGAGGCGTCAAAGCTGGCGAAGTTGATGAAGGCGTAGCCCTTGGAGTTGCCTGTGTCAGGGTCACGCATGATCTTCGGGGTCTGCAGGATGACGCCAAAGGCGCTGAATGTGTCGTAGAGGAGCTTCTCGTCAATCTCGGGGTCCAGGTTGCCGATGAAGATGTTGGCGCCCACATCCAAGTTCTTGTTATGAGCCGAGGCCTTGTTGACCCGGATGGGCTTGCCGTACAGTTTGATCATGTTCATGATCTTTATGGCGTAGTCGGCGTCCTCTTCGCTGAGAAACTCCACAAAGCCATAGCCTACAGAGAGAAATAACCATAATGCACTTAAACACAAGCAGCAGGAGTAGTTAATGGAGCAATAACACAAACCGTTACTGTACATTTATGGAAAATGCTTTCATCTAAAAAGTACAAAGTTAATTTTAGAAATATACGCTCTATTTTTTTTTATTATTTTAATGACGCATATCGACAACAGCGGGACTTCTTTTTTAAAACGTTTTCAGCAACATCAGAACCGTAACGGCTGCTTACCCTGGTGCTGACCGGTGACTCTGTCCTTCGGCATGTGGGTGTTCACCACTGGGCCAGCCTGCAGGAACAGCTCCCATAGCAGCGGTTCAGACACTTTCTCATCAAGACCTCCCACGTACACTGTGGCGTCTGTATCGAGGGAAAACAGTAAATCAGTCTTACAGCCCCAGTGAAATACTGGTTCACTACATAACACAAAACTGCCGTGGGTTTAACAGTAAGTTTCCAAAGGTAACTTTACAAACAAAGAAATTCGACAAGCATTCAGCCCTTTATACCTGCATTAACATTAAAATGAAAATGCACGTGTATTGCAAAATATTGCAAAGAACTTACAGTTAGTTAGCTAGATAGCTGGCTAGCTAACCAGGGTTGATCGAATTCATTCAAGTGAATACAACTTAATGTAATAAACAGCTTTGGCTTTTCAGAAATGTAGATTGGTCAGACAAATCTAGATATTAGTCTTTTCAGCATAAACTTCTTTGATCTCACCTTGATTTCGTTCAGAAATTGGTCCCGCCGCCATGTCGAACACGGCTTGGTAACGATGATTGGCGGAAGTGTCGTTTCTTTTTGATTGGCCACATCCGCCAAAGGCGTCACAAAAAAATAACCATAATTAAATGCTATCGCCACCTGCTGTTAGGATGTCAACTTTCAGTTATTCGGGAAAGCCAAATGGAATATAACCGCACTTAATGGAAAAATGGACAGATTTCGTCACATTTGCAATAAATGTATTTTATTAGATAGTCATGTCCATCTGCGATTCCTTTGTCCAAAAGTATGTATTTTAAAAAAGTTTTTGTAGTTAGTTGTCGACAACTGTATTTGAAGAGCGTGCTGTTTCTGTTTGTTCACTGTTCTCACAATAGAAAATTGGATTTTTAACTCATATTTAACGTTGCCTAAAAGTCAAGCTGTCAGCACGTTATTAATGCCCGATATTTGTTTTTGAAAACTTGTCTAACAAGATTCCAAGACTAACATCCTCAGAACATTGGCAACTACAATTCCGTCCGTGACGTGGTTTTACACTTAATTCCCGAAAATTCAATGTACGGTTTTTATCTTATTGGTTTACTACTTTACATTTTAACGGTTACCTAATTCCAGGCAAGAACTATTGTATCAGATATTTGCATGCAACTGAAACCCAGGTTAAGATAGTTTAAGACAGAAATCCAGCTGTACCGGTTTTGGAACAAGTTTTACTCTTGTGAAATAATTTTACATTACTTTTGGATGGCAGGTCGAGTCATGCTGACCGACTGTTTACAAGAAAGACACATCACAGGATGGTTATGTTACATGTTGCATGTGACACAGGCCATCTTATCACTTACTAAAATATTACAAGTTTTTTTTTTTCTTAATTTAGCGATCAAAATCGTGTACACGCCACGATGCAATGCCCGGGTTACGGGTGCGTTTGTTAACATCAGCCACTGTGCGGGACCACTATGAGAGGCGTCAGAATGGAAATACTGCGTCGGATCTTCTCTGTTGTGGGCTTTGACTGCATGAAGCGGCCAGCGACATCAGCACAGAGGTGTGTATAATCCACACTTCAACACGGACTGAAATACAACCCGATAATGAAACGTTTTGCAAGGCTTGTATCAAACTGTAACATACGTTTCATTTGTACAGCAGTATGTAGTGATAAATAATTATGTGGTCTATGAGTTTATTTACTCCGATTCTGGCATTAATGTTGGCACTCAGTGTGACGTCTTTAATACATTAACTTACTAAAACGAAACTGCTGAGCTTGTGCTTGTCAGACGCTGAATGAAATTGAATGAAACTATGCATATTTATGAGTGTCTCCTGCTGGAGTTTGAAAACGGACTAGGTGACGTCTGAACTTCTGCGAATGTCGTAATAGACATGACTGCAGAACAAATCGGGTTCTGTGCTTTAAGGTTACCACGAGAGTTAATAAAATATCTGTGTTCCCCCTGGGGCGAATAAGGCAAGTGCGTCTCTCATAATGATTACAAAATCAGCCCAGATATGCAAGTCTTTCGCGAAAATTGACTTGGAAATGGTAAGACGACAGAACAAAAGTCTAAATTTCCATATTTTGAGGTAATTTACAAGATTAAAAAATATTTTGAATGTCATATTGTGATGATATAGTTAAATGTCCGTTATCTCGTTTTCTCCTAAGGTGTAAAAATAATATTCCAGCTGTTCTCTGGCTGTTTGCCATTAGGATTTAATGCTGCTATATAAAAGACAGGTCTGACCTGTGTTATGCCTGCATTGGACACCTTCACCAAAACTAATGCGTGCTCTGTGCCGCTGTTCCCCCAGCCCTGTGCATAACTGCACTGTGAGCCACGTGTCCTACCAGGAGCCTCGGTCTCCCAGGGGGAGCCTTTCTGTGGGCCCAGAGCAACCCCACTGCCAGAGCTGCATCACCTACGACATCCACCTGAAACGGCTGAGCTGCGGCCACCTGTACTGTGACTCTTGCTCAGACCGCATCGTCAACCAGGCCTTCCTGGACATCGAGGGCCTGAACGACTACCCCTGCCCCATGTGCAAGTCTATCCGGCACCTGGGCTTCCAGTTACCAGACGACAGCCACCCCGTAAGCCTCGCGAACAACTCACACGGCCCCCAGCCCTGTTCGCAGAGGGGCAGTTTGCAGCATGAGGTCATCGAGGAGGAGGAAGGTCCAGGAGACTGATGAAGACAGGCGATCAGAAATAGCAGTACCATCCAGCACCCAAGCTTGTGTCTGTTAAAACCTGCAGCTGTGGTTGGCTGGTCAATGCAGATCATTCTCTGTAGTGGGCACTTTTGTAACATTCCAAAAATAAACTACCAAGGAGGATTAGATACTAGCCTGTGTTCAACAGCCTACAGAGTTATACAACCTTTTGTTATTAACTTAAGTCATATTTAGAGACATTCAGTTCTTTGTTCCACTGGGACGTGATTCCCTGCAGTAGCCAACCAGCCTCAGGTTGCCCATCTCCTGGTGGAGCATTAAGGACGTTGCAGTGGTGTAACGAGACGGCAGCAGTCAGTGACGCGTTTTCTTTTGACGGTGTCAGAATGAACTACTTGAAGAAATAGCGGAGATCGTGCCAAATCTCGTACCATGGAAAGGAAGCCAATGCTTTGTACTACGTTTGCACAGAATTTTTTTTGAGCCAGAAAGGAAAATGTCAGAACCTTGTGCAGGTCCCAGGCCTGTAGCTGCATTGTGCAGGTCCCAGGCCTGTAGCTGCAGACACCGTGCAGGTCCCCAGGCCTGTACTTGCAGACGCTGTGCAGGTCCCCAGGCCTGTAGCTGCAGACACCATGCAGGTCCCCAGGCCTGTAGCTGCAGATGCCATGCAGGTCCCCAGGCCTGTAGCTGCAGATGCTGTGCAGGTCCCCAGGCCTGTAGCTGCAGATGCTGTGCAGGTCCCCAGGCCTGTAGCTGCAGACGCCGTGCAGGTCCCCAGGCCTGTAGCTGCAGACGCCGTGCGGGTCCCCAGGCCTGTAGCTGCAGACACCGTGCAGGTCCCAGGCCAGGTTATTGACTGGGGTTCGCTTCTGACAGCCCAGCAAAAATACTTCACGATCATTAGGGGAGCTGCTAGGCATAGTGGTGTTACTTGCTCCTTGGTTACGGCTGCAATCAAGCTCGTCACTTTGGATCTACATGCAGCCGTCCTGCACTGAACACATTACCCTTTGACACGGTGTGTTCTTTTACATCGCTCATTAAGAATGTTCATGTTTCCTCAGTGTTTGTACACTTATGAGTACCATTGATTAAGTCTCATGTGTAAGTTGTATGCTTTTCCATTTATTTAAAATTCATTCCACTGTACATAAATTTTAAAATAAAATTACAATAAAATTTTGACTGACATAGAAACAAAGCAACTTTTTTTGGTTCAACGCATGTTCAAGCACGCATGTGACCTGCATTGGGCATCACCATCATACATAACTCTTCCAAATGAGCGTTATTTGTTGTAATTAAATGAGACGATGAAAAATAATTTACAATATAGTACGTAGAGCGAATTAACTTGCTTTTCGTACCAAAGACACGACGAGCTAGAAATACAAGTTCTAACAAAATCTGTTACCACTTCACGTTCGGGCCCCCCCATGTATACCTGTCACTTTCGCTTTTATTTCAGGAGAAGTCGCCTTCCTACTTTCAATCAGCCAAGATGACAATATTCTCCATCTCGTGTTAGTTCAGAGGAGGTCTAACTACAGCCAGAAAGTTCTCCTCGACCTTTTAGGGCTGAAGAATGACACCCGTGAGCTTTGTGCAGTTTAGGTGTGGTTCTAAAACCACACAAAGTCCCCGTTTATTTTAGAAGAACCGTTATTAACCCGTCAGTCATCGTCTAAATCCGCTAAATCGCTCCATTAAAATTCCTCGCTTTTGAAAATAAATGGTGTATTGGGATGTAGAGCACTTACGAGCGAAAACACCCGATGTTTTGTTAACACGCAAAGCGTTTATGCTATTTCCCACATAGGTGTGTTCATAAACACAATGCATCTGTGTTGTGTAGTCTAATCAATTATCCTTCCTTCTTTAAAAATACATAATTAAAAATGCTTCTTACATTATAAAGCCAAACTAACGCTCTCCACTTGTTTTTAACCGGATGTTTTAATTCAAAGCACAAACATTTAGTGCACATTTATATAAAGTCAGTTAAGGTGTGCGTGGTTTACATGTATGTCTTCAAGTTTTGTATAAATGCATTTAACCTGTAAACCTTTTATCTAAAAGGTTTTTGAGCACCGTACATACTGACCCTGGGGGAAAAGTCGTTTAAAAGCTCTGTGTCTGCACACAGCCCGTGGAAGAATGTAGAAAAAGAAAAATGTGCAACAAATCACGATGTATGACGCTAGCATCACAAATGCAAATGTGGAGCGGTCTTGAAATAAAATACTTGACATTATCAAAGACTAACATTTAAACGCCATGATGTGTAGTTACCTATACGAAATTTGAAACACATCTGGTCTTTGCATACACGTGTCAAAAATAATAATTATAGAACTCTTAGAAAAACAAAGACGAGGCTGAATTACTGCGCTTGTAAAATGTCGCCCTCTTGTGGATAGTGTAAGGACTGCCTGTGCACCAGAGTGTTACAGGTCATAATGATAAGAGTTCAGTCGAGCTGATTTGGAGTCAAAAACAGGCAATTTCTAACAACCTCAGCCACGTTGCATGGAAATTCAATGTCATTTTGGGCAAAACAACACAGGTTCCCAAAAGCATATGGTAAAATGGCTAGCCGTTACACATATGCATTGACAGTCACCAAAAGTAGACCAGGTTCAGTTAATAAAGGAAACAAGTGATTAGCCACATACATGAATTGCACTGCTGTCGGTGGAACGCAGACAGGAATGGCCGAGTGGTACACAGGCTCACAGACATCAGGCAGCCCTTTCAGATCCACTCATCGCTTTTGAAATATTTGACCTAACAAAATCACTGCTTCATGCTAACATTTAGAAGTGACAGAAACCATAGCCATACGTGTCATGACACACGGCTGGAGTACAGTGAGAAAAAAAACTTATTGCTAAATCCTTACTCTCACCAAGGCAGTGTACTGCACTTTCAAATAATTACTATATACATAAAAAAAACAGTTAATACTTAGTTAACACTTAACCAAAATAATCAGCATTCAGCAATACTTATTATTTTAAGCTTATTTTGTTTAAAACTAAAACACACTCCCATAATACCAGTGTAATACTGCTTTGAGCTGGGAAATATGTTTGGTATCAGCCTAGGAATGTTACAGAGGGTTGAAGATGCAACATGGTATTTTGGAACCATGAGACAAGAACATCGTTCTGTGGTCCTGGGTTTCACTGGGAGTCCAGAGGTGATAAGTGTGTCTCGCTGGTGCCCCCTGGTGGTAATGTCCAGGTAAGTGCCAGTGCTGTGTGTTCAGTGGAGGTTGGAAACGGGTTTCAGGCTACAGCTGCCCGGGCCGGTGTGGACGACAGCGCTGTTGTTGGTATTCTGGTTAAGGCTGGCGCTAACCAGAACTCGCTCCCTCACCCGCCTGGACGGCCACCAGAGCCAGCTGGTCCCTGAGCTGTTGAACCTCCTTCGCCAACTGCTCCGCCGGGTGACAGGTTGTCACCTCCGGGTGGCAGAAAGCCTGCAGGGAAAAATGCTCTGCTTTCCTGGCTGGACCTCAACACATGCAGCCTGAACTCAGCACTGGAAACCACTGACCATGTTGGACTGATAAGCAGGGATTTCTGAAGTGTTCAGAATAAACCAGGCCCTTTTTGAAAATTAGCTATACAGGGTTGGTGTCAAATAATTGGTCTCAGTTTGCTGAAGGTGTTTGGAAGCATTTTTAATGGATGCTCAACAAAAGCACAATGGATGCTTAACAAAAGCACTCACCTGCATGTTTGTTTTTCCTTTCTTTTTTATATATCCTTTTCGCCCTTTGCATTTCTGTTCCATTCGAATGCTTGCACACTTTTGCTTTGTACCTTTCTGGACAGCGACACGACTGGAATTACCTGCACTTGAAGAGCCCCCCGAAGGTAGCAGTCCTTCCACAGGCTCACACAGGGAGCTAGGAGCAGGGGCAGTAGGATCTGGGGGGGGTCGTAGTGGGCCGGGGGGGCCGTGCCGGAGGGATCAGCCTGGGCCCAGGTCTTCAGCAGCAGGTCAGGCCTTAACTGGCATTCAGAGGAGGGGGCACGCCGGTGGCTCTTCCTGGAGGGGCCTGTCCCACTGCCACACCTCCAGGGCAGGAGGTGCGAGGAGGAGGCGAGGCTGCCTCGGGACAGCAGGAACACAGTGCCTGGGGTTTCATCGAGGGTCTGAGGAAGAGGGGGAGGGGAAACCTTTATTAGCCCAGACACACATACCATACTGCAGCACGTTTATACTCATGTCAGATTTATCTCAGCATGGAGCACGAATTCTCTGGAATCCGTTTACTGCTTGCTAAAATAAGGTTAGCCTGTAACCATACTACTAATGAAAAGATTCTTTCGAGATTCATCAGAATAAAAACAACGACAGCAGTAAGCACAGAGAGCAAAGATGACTCAGACAAAATGGCTTAAGGTTCGATTCCCTTGGAGGGGCCCTGTTGATACTGAGAAAAGTATATAATCTGAACTCTTTTGGTAATAAGACACCCAGCTGTATAAATAAGTAATGTGGTTGAAAAAGAAATAGAAACTTAATCATGCACTGTGTTCGATGGACGATGGGTTGGACACGTCAGTCTAAATAACAACCCACATAAATCGCCGTCTTAGAAGAGCAGTCCTGCTGGAAGCCAGGAGGCCCAGCGCTATGGATCATTAAGAGCTTAAAAGGATGTAAATGTTCTGTGCTGGACTGAAGTTAATTCACATAGTTTCCTATGCTGGTTAATCAGCCAAAACCACCTCCCACCTGCATCCTCTGACTTCAGCAGATGTTTCCAGCTTTAGGTCTTAATACTGGACTCATATTTTCCCCAAAAGCACAACTGTAATTACACGCCATGAAAAGTACGTTATGGAAAACATTCCTTTAACCGCAACCATGACTCTGATGGGATGACGACCAAAAAAAATGTAAAAGATAAAAAACGTCTTTTGTCTTGCTCATTATTCCTGCACACTCCTAAACACATCTTACAATCATCTTGTAATATTTCTTTCTGATATTTTGCACTGTCCATTAGCATTAATAAAACTTTAAAGTTTTTTATGCTGAGAAATATAATAATGTACTAAGAAAACAACATTTTTCTGACGGCCAGGATGGTGAATGTGGGCACAGTGTTTTGGACTGTTATGGGAGCGCCACCTGGACTTTCTGCTGCCGTGGTAACTCGTGTCTCAGGATGACTTGCGGGTTTCCCCTGCATGAAGGACATTCTGCCTGTTCTTTGCTCTCGGCAGTTGATGCTGACCACACCAGCGCTCCAGCCAGAATCTGGTCAAACCGTGTGTGTGTGAAACAGAGTCGCGAGGTGTGTGAAACAGGGTCGTGAGGTGTGCAGATGGGGTTACCGTGGCTTTCCTGCTGCTATTAGCTGCATCTGCAAGGCCAGGTCTGAGCTGCTGTAATCCACCAGGAGATGGTGGCAAACTAATGACTTTCAGGCCTGTCCAGTGACAAACTCACACAGCAAGTTCAAAAACTGAAACAACCCACCAGCTGATTGTGTCTTTAAAGGGTTAAACAAACCTATTTACGTTTGGTTACTAAAGAACACTAGATGGGAGAGAGTGAAGAGCCCAGGCCCACCTGCTGACGTACCATGTTCATTCTTTGAAAGGCCCAGGTTCTGTAGCTGGATGCTCAGGCAAGAGTGTGTGTGTGGTTCTGGGTGCTCAGGCACCTCACCTTTTCTTCTAATACATACCACTCAATCTAATTAATAAGTAGTTAGTAATCACTCACAGATACACCTTATTTACCAGAGCAACTGCCCTTGAAGATCTCGATGTATGACCCCCATTGGGTGGTTTAGCTGCAACAATCAAGCAAGAGGGCTTGTTTAAAACTATGACAGTGCAGGAGCTCCTTGGCAGCAGATCCAGCTGTCTGTTCTCAGGCGTCCTCCCTACTCTCTTCAGCACACACACACACACACACACACACACACACACACACCCCTGGGCTCGGCACCCTACCTTGTTGATGCTGAGGTTCCCGTTCAAGACAGTTGAAGTGTGTGTGGGCCGGCACCAGGGCTGCGTGAACCGGGATCGCCTCAGGGAGCTGTACTGCAGGGCCCAGTCCCACACGGGGGGCAGAGGGGGGTCCAGGGAGCCATGCTTCAGCCCCTCCCTCCACCCATTCACGGGGGTGTAACACTGGGGCAGACGCTGGGGACACAGCACTAACTGTTACTATAGTGTCAACTGCAACAGGTCAGCTCAACACCCCCACGTCAGCTTCTCCTGCATCCAGCATAAGTGTCACTGCAGGTTCACACCTGTGGAGTACATGCTGATGTTAGAAACACGCTGTGAGGGCCGACGCTACCTTGGTGCGCCTGCACCTCTCCAGCTCACAGTTGGACAGGAAGCTGCTGAAGAGGGGCAGGTAGGTGCTGTCGTGCACGGCCAGCAGGTACTCCACCGTCAGCTGGAAGTGGGAGGGGAACTGGCTCCACAGCTGCCACACACAGTCCAGGAACAGCAGGAAAACCGGAGCCTGGAGGGAGGGAAAAGAGGGGGGGATGGGCAGGGCTCCCCCAGAGGAAAGTCCTCAGCAACGCACACGATGCACAATCCACAGCAACACGTACAGTCGGAAGGGAGAGTCTGTGACACTCTCAGCTTGTCAGTGACACAAAGGCTTTTACCCATGAGTCACCCAGGCAGAGAGTGGGCTGGTCCAAAACCCACCATGAGCTGGGGAAGTGAGAGCGACACGCACCTCCTCCTTGTCGCGGTCGTGGTGGTAGTTGGCCCTGCTGAGGAAGCGGTACCCAGCCGCGACCCACTCCTTCTGGACCAGCCCCTGGAAGCCAGCCGGGGTTCTGCAGTGCGGGTCGCACATCACCTGCACGAGGCTCGACACCACGCAATTCATGTCCCGGTCCTCCACTTCTGCCGAGACAGACACAGACAGCGAGCACCTGTGAGCTCCAGCGTCAACGGCAAAGGAGGCGCTGTGGAGAACAGCGTGCAGAACTGGATCTCAGCTCAACCCCTGGACAAAAAAGAGGAAGCATGAACACTGTATTTTCAGCTTGCCTCCAAGTAACTTGAACTACAAGGCAGATTACAAAAAAACTTTGTTGTCTGATGGAGAGAAAAACATGTTTGGTGAACATAAAGGTGCAGATGCAATAATCAGGTTCGAATGTAACTGATGCATCCTGGATAAACTGGGTAATCTGACTTTTATAAACTAAAATTGTGAGGTTATAAGCATGTGGTGTTAGATGTTCAGATCTACAGCAGAAGCTGGAAGAAATGGCAAACATTCACCAGCACTTATGAGAACCACACACTTCTCTGCACCCACCCCTGGGGGGAGCAGGAGGGAGCCATTATTCAGCACCCAGGAAGCTGAAAATCCAAATAAACACAACATAAAGACTGGTATATAAGGCTGGGCTTGTTTCGGTATTATGAACACACTGCCCAACACATCGATTGGTCTGCTGGCAGATCATGTGACTAACCTTGCAGTATCACTGTCAGGTGACCCTCGCTGAGTAGACACACCACCTCGGCAGCCTTTTTAAGGCAGCACCTAGGGGGGGCACAGGACCTCATGGCATTAGTCTAAAGCAGTGATTAGCTTTCACTGCATGGGGTCCAGCCCAGACCCGACACACTGCAGAACATTTGAAAAAAAGTGAGGGGGGGCGGTACCTAACTAAAACAAAAGGAGAGTTATCAACACAGTACTTCCTACATACATATATTACCAATTCATTACATTCATTCTACTCTAGACTTTTTTCCATTTGCGTAGAAAAAGTGCTAATTTAAATAAATAGACTAAACACATGTTCTGTGTTATTCAATACTGACGCCCAGACCAGTAAAATGGAGTGTATATGAATTTGTGAACCACCCCTTTCCTTAACTTGGTATAGTCCAAACACACATTTGAAATGATATGCTTCTCCTAGAGGACTGAAGCTCACTGCGTTTGTGAACTTCAAGTTCTCACTCTCTTTATATAAATCACGTCGTCAGACCTCGAGACAATAATCTGGCTCAACCAGATGATAATCAGCTAAATTACACTGAACACAACATCTCTATCAGCAACATGAGCTGAATTCTGTCATTTCATGTAAAACATTCAGTTTAAAAACACTGAAAAGATAAAGTGAAAATGTTAAAATAAGATGCATTTAAAATGCATTACTTGTTATATATGAGGAAACACCTGAGTGAGTGTTTATACACAAAGCATGAGAGCGTTACCACAGCAACAGAACCGTAACGGTCAGTGTTTGTTCCTTTAACCTGGACGGCCCAGGTTCAGGTCGTGGTTTTTTGTCAGCCTGAACACACGGTGGCGCCACCGTAGTGAAGTCCCACCTGACGTGGTCCAGCCAGCGTGTATTGTCCAGTGAGGAGAGCCACTTTTCGTCTGGCACAGAGACTGGCATAGACACGTCTGCAAATAAAATGATGATGATGATGATGATGATGAAGCACAGTCCACACACCACTAGCATCCAGATAACAGGACAACATGCATTCTGGACCATGGAGGCTTATTCTGGCCTCCAGCTCTTAATATTTGGAGGTGTAACATATCAGAAAAAAAGCCTGGTAAGAAATTAGACTAAGCAGCTAGTGCCATCAGTGTAGCTCACTCCAAAGTTTGCCTTTCAAGATTTTTTATAAATTTTATATTTTGGGCAGGGTGTGTGTGAGAGTCCGCCTCACAGTACACAGACTGGACATCCCAGGTAGCTGAGCAGTGTGAATGTGAACGCCACATCACACCTTCTTATAGCACAGCTTATAGTCTTGCTTCTGCTTTCTCACTTCCTCTCCAGCTCCCTCAGCCCCAAACGGATGCGAAGTCACACAGTTTTACGCCCGAGTGGATTTTCTCAGCTCCATAGTAACCAGAACTATGCAAAGCATTTATGAGCGAACACATGGGCCAGCTGTGAAACAGCTGAGCGTGCAGCGAGTCCACTGAGTCTCACTCATATCAATGCCATTAATCACCAAAAACTAAACCCGCTGTTTTATTTGCCTTTGTTATTATTGACTAGCTGTGTGTTTTTTCAATTAAAAGCAGAAAATGTGTTTGGTTTCTGGATGCGGACATTAAATGCTAACACTTCAAACACAGTCTCCTGTGCCATCTAACAAACCCTTTGAACGTGCCCACATCATGCCATCTAAGGACTGCCAAGCTCTGCCCTGCAGGTACCTACCACCCAGGCATAGAGCTCGCAGGCGGGCGTGCGCCAGCTGGAGGTCCGTTGGCAGGGGCATCTCCTCAGACATCTCCACCACCACACACTGGTGGTGCCCCCCAAACAACAGTGCCTCCAGGTTCCTATAGAGAGAGTGGGCAGAGACCATCACCATCCTCGCCGGGTACAGCCGTGTCTATGGCATTCATTTCCTAAAGGACTTGTCCATTCATAACTTTGCTATACAGATCATTTCCACAACAGGAAGACGCATGTGCAGCCAAAATACTGCCCTGCGCAGCTTAGAAAGTTTTGTTCTAGTGGTCTCTAGGCAACCAGGTTCCCCTCGGGAGTTCCAGTATTCCAGAGAAGCGTAACCAAGGACATAAATTTGGGGCATAATCAATATCCATTCATCTTATCCGTCCATCCATTCATCCATCCAGTATCATACATACCATTAGGGCTCCCAGTGTGGAATAACTACCATGAGAAGCAGAGAAGTGTTTACTTTGTAAAGTCTTCACACACACGCGCACACACACACGCGCACACGCGCTTGGAGCAGCCAGACTCACACCTGATATCGTCCCTTTCATGGTATATGTTGTTCTGGAAACCCGCCATCCGTAGCAGCTCAGCTCCGCTGGGGTGGCGCCAGCACCACCGCTGCCACCCAGAGGAATTATGGGAGAGAGGCGTCAGTCCGGCACAACGTTACCGCAACACTAGCTTTGACTTGACACTGGAAAGCCACTAGCATACAGCTGTAACTACTACTAAGAGTGGTAGCAGGTTGGCTACAAGAATGACAGAATCAGAGAGGTCAGGTAGTTCCCCCAGCAAAGGAGTCGGCCCATTTGGGTTAAAGGGTAATCTTCTTGTCGGGGGTGCCACGCTGGCACTCACAAACTGGGTTCAAATTCCACCCTCCTCTGTTACAATATTAACCGATCATTAGCAGGAGTACCTACAACTTTGTAAAACTTTAAGAAACAGGTGATGTCACAGGTAAGGTCGGGGACTAGAAGGTAACTGCTTAAAAGTCCCAAAAGGAAAAACACCCTACTCTACAAATGTAGGAGAAATTATTGTGTATGTATAAGCTTGAAACGAAACACCATTCCTAAACAGGAACTCTACATAGAAGTTCCATGATGTCAATATTCCCAATTTTAGCATGACTGTGTGTTTGTTTTATTATCCCACAAAAATACACAAAACTGATACAATGTACCACAAGATAATGAGCAGTATTGTTAGAACACAAATGAGGAAATAAACACACAAACTGCACAGAAGGAGTCAGTGTGAAGTCAGAGCAGCGTTTGAAATCTGACCTCCTTCATGACGGCAGAGCCGCTGCATGAGGATGCATCATGGGAAAGCAGCAGAATTTGCGACCTGAAGAGGTCATAAAATGAGCCTCACTTACGGGGATGCGGCCTTCATTGAAATGTGCAAAGGTGTTCTTCAGCTCAGTGTCGAGAACCTTCTGGGGGACCACATTATACCTGGGCAGACTGGGGAAAACAGCACACCTTCGATCAGAGCTCACGTCATGGCTTATGTATGAACTCTGGGTTTGCAGAAGACGACTGTATACTAAAACTACATGTACCGCATTTCTCCTAATTAACCTGATAATACAGTACAAGACATGGTAAATTGGTGATAGAAACATGGTCAATGCGCAGAAGTGTGGACTTAATGTGTAAATGCAGTGAATTATATGCATTTTCTACAAGTAATGATCATTAAATTAACACAGAAATGCTACATTATTTGGACAAAATCCACTTCTGAATCCCAAATTGACTGTACTTGAGTACGGTAATAAGGTCTTCACGTGCCTAACGGAAACTCTGATAATGACTGAATTTCATTAATTTTTATAAGTCATAGATAATGGGAATTTTTACATTTTTTTAAAGACCGTAGACTTTTTAGTAACAACTTGTTTTTAAAGGTTTTAAACACTTTATAATTTGCACATTTTGGCCTCAAATAAACGCACCCTGCATGTAACTTGTAACGGGCCAGGGCGCGTTAATTAGGAGAAATACGGTAAATACTGTGTATATATAATCTTCATCCTCTTAATGGTTGACTGAAGTGAATCAGAACCATTAAAACCCCCTTGTGTCCCTGCGCACAGGTACCTAGCTGACATCTCGAAACGATCGTTGACCCTGCTGACCCTCCATCCTGCAGCTCCTGTCCTCTCCAGTTCAGCCTCCCAGTCAGCTGTGGTCTCAAACCAGCACATGCTGGTGTCCCTCCGGCGAGTGCTGAGCAGCCGCCTCATGTCTGTAAGCAGGTGCGAGTTTAACAGGGGGTCAGCGCGAAACGTCTGGTCGCAAAACTAAATCCACAGGGCTAACGTGTTCACAGAAAACGAAGAGGGGAAAAAAAGCCCCGACATTTAAAAGATACAATCCGTTATCCATGTACGACGCATAATTTCATTGCTTAAGGGTTTGAGTTTTGAACCCAGTTGTTACTGCAACAGAATATAATAGTTCTCATCAGAAAATATTGGTCCCTCAGTGAAACTGGCTGTCATTCAAAGGAGTTCAGCAGAGAATGATGAGGATATTTGTGGGGAATTATGGGTCTGGTGCCAGAATCACTTACCCACGCTCCCAACAGCTGCGTTCTGAAAGGAGAGGATGGTTTCTGGCCGTAGAGGCTGGTAGGCCCTGGCAATACTACAGGTTATCTGTGGGGGGGAGGAATTCTGCTGGATCAAAACTGGACCGGTCTGGAACAGTAAACCCAAATGGTTTTTATCTGCAACCAACAACTACATCGACTTACACAGGGCTTAATAAAAATCAGAGGAACCAGTCCCATCTGGCTTCCAAGCTCCAGCAGAAAGAGAATAATATGGGCAGAAGATCCAGTTGAAGCTTGGACAGTAAAAAGATGAAGAGAAGGTAACCCGAAAGGACAGGAGGCGGGAGGGCAGAGGGGACCTTAAGTGGTCTCACAAGAGAAAGGAGAAAAACAAGCGATAAACGGCTATGAGGGCTACAATATCTGCGCAGGAGCAGCCTCACACGACACCACAGGGTCACTGAGCGGTCAGGGTGTGGAGATGCAGGCCGCTGCTCTCACCTCCACAGCCTGGGCATCAGGGGTGAGACGGTCGAACAGGAAGCACAGCACCTGGAAGTCTCTGCAATAGAGCACCAGCTCCTCAGGTACGAACTTCAGCGTGGAGTGGGGCATCACCACCTTGGTCCTAGAAGGTCCCACTAAAACGCACACACGCACGCACACGCGCGCACACACACACACGACGCCAGCGTGTAAGTGTACCTGCCACTCGGCTCGGAATCGCCTGTGTCGCTCACCCGAGGCGCGAGAGCGCAGCTCACCAGCCACCACCCGCTCTACGCACGTCAACGCCACGTCGTGGTCCTGAAGCAAAACGGGCTCCGCGTCTTCCTGGGCAAAGAAGCACCCGGTGAGGTACAGCCGAGAGCCGCGTATAACCCCGGTACACCCGCAGAATCCTAAGGGGCTGAACATCACTGAGAGACTAACAGCTGTGGTTTGTCTCCTCCCAGCTGAACACCTACTGTTTTGATGCAGCCTTCCCACAACAGTCTCCGTGGCTGTAATTAAGGCTGCTGGCACTGCTGTACACGCCAACGTAGCTGTAATACAGGGGCTGCTAGTGTTTGTATTAAGTACCAATCCCTCTCTGCAATCCTTCTCTATCCATACGTATACCTGGTGCCCGACTGGGCACCATCTGAGCGGGATGCCCAGACAAATTCTGACGTCAGCAAACTGGTGCTGAAGGTGCACACAAAAGCTACAAACACAAGTCTGACACGGCGCCGTGGCAGGATCGGCCGATGGCAGACCTGGCACTTACATCATGCTTCGGGCTGTCCTGGGGCACAAAGGCCACCCTGAAGTGGGTGCAGAAGAGCGTGCCCGCCAGCCAGCTGCCCCCCTCCCGGGCCGACAGCTTCTTCCTAACCAGCACTGCCCTCTGGATCACTCGCTCTCCTGGGGAACACACACACACACACACACACACACACACACACACACACACACACACACACACACGTCTCAGTTGTGTCCATCCACTTCATCCGTTGCGAAGAGCTAGACTGGAGTTGTAACATCAAGCAAGGCTCACAGACGAAGCAACGGGGCTGGATTCAAACTTGAAATTAGAGTTGATGAGAACTTTGCTTACAAGGACGAGCGAACCATAAAGGCTTTGTGGCCACTGTGGCCACACGGCAGTTAAAGCTCAGTCTCTTCCTCAGTAGATGGAGGCTGGCTACCAGTCATGTCTCCATGACAATAACCTGGCCAGAACTGCAATGAAGAGAATGACAATGCCATGCACAGAGACAGAGAGGAACCAGGACACATCCAGCACCTAACAGGTGTAGCCACAAACAGCATCCACTAAACAGCAGATCTGCCACCTTCCTGTACTGGACAGGCAAACAGGAAACTGCAACACTTCACCAGCCACTCAACTGTAGAAGTTTGCTACACAGAAACGTATATCAGACACGTTATAGTACCACCCTGCTGATGTGGCCCTGCACTACCGCTGCGTGAACACCAAGACACTGACAGTGTTTATAAAAAAGAAAGCATCTTGTCATTATTAAGACGATGACAACAGCTAATTCCACCCCAAGTTCACAAAACTACTTTGGCTATGGGGTTATACTCACATATAGCAGGTACACAATCCATCCATCCATCCATACAATCTTTAATGTGCTACAATGATCTCCTCTACCCCCACACGTCTGATTTGGTTCCACCTGGTCCCTGTGTGTGCGTGTTACCTGAGAACATACACAACTGAGAGGGTGGCCAGAAAGGGCATGTTAGGCCCAGCCTGACCTGACCTCCAACGCATCCTACACACACCCATGGGCAAACCAGTGTCGGGGGTATGCCGAGCCTAATCTCACTTGACCGCAATACACAGCTACAGGTAAAACAGTGCCAATACCGGGCCTAGTCTCACCTGGCCTTCAACAGGCGGAATATACACCTACAAGTGAGCTGGTGTCTACAAGGCAAGCACTAGGCCTCAAAAAGAAAACACGTAAAAAAAAAAAAAAAAATGTATTTAAGTCTTTGTTTAACCTTTCATGGGCTCAGTCCTCGTTCCATTACTTCACAACGTGTTTTCTCTGTGCATTGATCTCCAATGTAAAAACACTTAATTCGGTTCTTCGGCATGCTTTTAGGCTTGCAGGGCTATGATAGACCTCAGGCACATGTAAGTGTAGAACATATTCTGTTTGCATTCCTTTGTGCATGTCTACAATGCAGCCAGGCAGCAGTCCATAGAGTGGGGCTGGAATGAGAGAGCTTATCAAAGATAAGAGTCCTCTTTCCTTTACCCATCATGCCCCTGTGATTGGGATCACTGACTGCAGGCTTTGTGTTGTTCAGAGAACAGAGCAGGGCGGGAACACAGCTGATGTCAGATCAGGAAGTTTGTTTTTACATCACAGGCTGATTAGGGTTTCTGATTCCTAAAGTAGCAACAGTTGGACTGGGAGAGGAAAGAACAGAGGAACAAAGAAAGAAAGAAAAAAGCTACACAACTTTTAACAGAAAAAAAAAGGAGGAAGCATCGCTGTAAACAGAGGTTTTCACATAAAGAGGAAAAGGAATTTATTTCGGTCGTGTAGTGGTTAAAGAACCGCAGCACCAATAAAAGGTCACTGTGCCCGTAAGGCACGTCTTCCATTTCAATAATAAAAAAAGAGCAAATTTAAATGCAAAAAAATGAAATCCAGACATTGCAGAGCAAGCTGTTGAGGAAAGGAACACCCTTGAGCAGATTAACTCAAAAAAAGCAAAAGGAGAGGACTCTCTTTACCATGTACACCGTGGTCCTTCTGCTTTGTTTGAGTACTTTCTACTTTACTTCTGTGGCTTTGGCACCCTTACCCATTTAATTCAGATTGAGCACACATTCACATAAAACATTCAGATTAAGGTTAAAAAAATAAGGACTTTTGTTTCTCTAAATTTTCTTTTCTTTTAGAGTATCAGCCATTAAGTTTAAGTGTGAAAACATGTAATGGATGCCCTTAAATACAGCCGGAGCGAGGCAAAACAGGAACTGAGAGAAGCACGGGCATCTGTAAACTGCAGTGTATCTGAGAAACATTTGCTTTAGTGTTTTAATATGAAATAAAAAATATAAAAGCAGACCACCAGAACCTGCACCTCTGTCTTTAGGTCTGTAATACAGAACCAGTCACAGCAAGTGACAGACAACTGTTGGTGCCCGCGTGTGGTCCGTAACCGTGCCATCGTAACGTACAGTGCCCCTGCATGTATCTGTATATAACCTTCATACACAGCCGAAACAGCACTCGGAATAAAACATTCGTGACAAAGTGAGTGATTTACAATACCATATACATAGCACGCTTTTCGGAAACTCCGAGCATTGGCCAGAAATACAGTGTATAAATAAATGTACTAATTCGGTCAGAGTGTTTGCCCCTGACCTGAGGATGTGTGAAGTACGTTTCACTATGACATGCAAAAGACAGAATTATCACAAGTCTGTTTTTCCCACCACACTATATTTACATAAAAACAGTGACATCAAACATTCATCAGTAAGCAGCACAGGGATGCCATGTTAGCCCTGGTTTTGAATGCCAGGGATGCCATGTTAGCCTCGGTTTTGAATGCCAGGGATGCCATGTTAGCCTCAGTTTTGAATGCCAGGGATGCCAGTGCAGAGCGAGGCTTATACAGACTCACCTGGCAACAGCTGCAGACCGATCATGCCCTGACCACCCGCATCCAGACCGCTGCGGCTCAGCATCCTCTCCTAGAGGGTCAAAGAGGGAACATACTGTGCTGAAGGCAGGGACGGGGCTTTATGAGGTGCCTCAGGGCCACATTCCAGACACAACACACAAACTGCCCCGCTACGATCTCAAATACATGCTAAAAAATGTACGCAGTCGTCCTTCGGGTCCAGACACAACTGGAATAAAAACCCCCCACTGTCAGACTCCTGATGCCTAAAACAGGGCCTGACAAATACAAGAGAGTTTGGTTCATCCTGACATATATTCATCATATCAACATCATCTTCATCACCATGATCACAAACAGGTGCAGATTAAATAAAATAAAGAGTTAAACCAACATGATTTCTTAGCGCGTGCAGAATGAAACCAGTCAGTCTTTTGTGAAAGCCAGTGCATATTCCACAGACGCCACAAACAAAATCCACAGGGAAAAACACGTGAAGGACGAACTTCTGGTTCCCGCTCACGTCTCTTCAAACTTTGAGAACACCTGTGTTGAGCTGGCGCACATGCAGAGGGAATGAGGACGTCTGTTCTTCCAGATTCCTGCTTCATTCCACCACTGCGATTTATCTCACCATAAACAGAACTTGACAACAACCCCTCTCCGGGAGACAGTGGAGGGAGGGGGACTAACTGAAAGGAGGACTTTACTGCTCATTACTCTCACAACAAGGGTGTATCCATTTGGGAGAACATTTTCAATTCTGAAGGAGACGCTCGGAGTAAATGACACTAAGATGTTGGTGTTTTTATTTGAAACCAGACACCGTTTATGGGAACCTGAGGAAACATATAGTGTAACCGCAGGAAAACAAAGACATAAGGAGGGTGAGGAGGACAGACAGAAGGGAAGGAGAGGGTGACAACAGAGGAGAAAAGAGGACGTGAAACAGAGCGAAGGAGGGAGAGCGTCACGTCTGGGCGAGGAAGAAAGTGAGAGCAGGACAGGGTGAAATGTCAGCGCCACGCTGGAAGACAGCGAGTATTTCCGAGTGACTGAAAGGCACCTATCAATAAAATAAATGTATTATTATGCATCCATGGCTGTGAGCTTTTGGGCAGGGGGTCTGGAGGGGCTGGCCCAGTCAGGAAAGGTGAAGATGCCCATAAAGCTGCTCCATGCACAGGCATCTTAAAGCAGTTCATACACCACACGCCTTGACCAGGTAACCTTGGTAACTGGTGCATTTGGTCCAAACCATTCTAGAGAGAAAAAAAAGTCTACAGTGGGGGTCATCAGTCAGTGACCCTGCAGGTCAACTCCAGTACATGTGCAGCGTTAGTCTTACCCCACTCAATCTTTCAGAATTATGCTGTATCTATATAACAAGTTTTTTTTTTTT
>JABJVR010000039.1:4919756-4934400 GCA_025773905.1 Chitala chitala | reverse complement strand
CCCCCCCCCCCCCCCCCCCCCCCCCCCCCCCCCCCCCCCCCCCCCCCCCCCCCACACTTATAACTTGTGTCTATAATGTGGGTCTGTGAGTGCGTGAGAAAGAGAGGAGGGAAATATAGACAGAAGGTTCAAGGTTATGCTGGGAAAAGCCTTTAGAAAGAAGCCAAAAGGGAGGTTATGTAGAGGCGTGCACCTTCCTGCTGTAACCAGCCCAGTCTCCTCCTACTCAGAATCACTTGAATTACACCATTATTGCATTCCGTTGAAAAGGCTGCTCTTCAAGCTTCTCTGCCTTCTTCGCTTGGATGTGACCCTGCGGCGCGGGCGCAAGAGCTGACGTGCGAGACACGGGGTGTAACAGGCAATGCCAGGCGGAAGGCATGACCGCCAGCGTGCCCTAGCCACTCAGAACCTGTGAATCTCCGCTTCCCTCCTTTTCAGCTCCTCCCGGTAGCAGTATGAGCAGAAGTGGCTCGTTTCTGGGTGACCGTAGTAATTGCAGTTGGGAGTTTTGCACTTAGTGGGCTGCAGGCTCGCCAGTCCGCCCGCACTTCCCAGAGAATAGTGCCGAACTGGGGGCAATATGCACCGACCGTCCGGGCCGGAGCGAGCATCCCGAAACCCGGTGCAATAAACTCCACCCCCGACCTCGACTATGGGCTCCACTTGGAAGTCTGGGGCATCGCGATCTGGTGGATAGGGGGAAAAACTTCTGCCGATGCGAGCAGGGCTGCCCAGGGTATGCTGGGCATTAGGAGGGCCCTGTGACAGGGGGCAGTGCCGAGGAAGGGTGGCATAGGATGGTAGGCCAGGGTAGGAGGTGGGGCAGCCACCGGCCAGCTGCCGTCGAGATTCCAGATAGCTAGGTGGGGGCAGGTGTGAGGTCAGCAGGCCTGGGCTGGGGTCGATGAGTGAGGGACGGGGGATGGTGTATGGCGTTGGGCTGAAGGCGGAGGGCTTCAGGTGGCTAAACGATGGAGGCAGGGACACGTCGACTGGGTCGTCCTTGAGTTCATAGCAACGGGAGCCCATCTCCACCCCCTCTTTCTTGACAGGAGTTCCATTGGGCGGCGGCAGGCAGGTGACCCCCTTGCGTTCCGCCTCCCGCCGCTGCTCCTGCTCTGCACGGAAGCGCTCCTCGGCGTCAGCCAGGTAACGCTGGATCATCTCCTCTTGGAAAGGCTGCCGATTGCTGGTGGTCAAGAGGCTGGCAAAGATGAACTTCCTCTCACCCTGCATGGCGGCACGCAAGATGCTCAGGCTCAGCTTGACGTCTGTACCGTACTTGTGGGGCTCGACCGTCGAGCTGGCGTTCTGCCGCTCGCTCCCCGATGATGGTGAGCCCTTCCCTGAGTCCCCACTGCCTGCAGGACCGCAGGGAGAGCCATCCTTGCTGCCCTTGCGCCCCTTCAGGGAGCTTTTCTTCTTCTTCTCCTGACCCTCCCCTAATTGCTTGGCCCCTCCCCCAGCTCCACCTGCCCCCTTGCCTGTCATCAGCCCCCCCACGTTCTTCTTCAGTTTGCTGCCCAGACTCTTGCCAAAGCTGCCCAGCTTATTAGCTACCGAGTCAGCCCGCTTCTTGTCCTTCTCCTTCTCCTTGTCCTTCTCTTTCTCCTTGTCCTTGCTGGACTTCTCCTTTTCCTTCTCCTTCCCACCTGTCACAGTTCCCCCAGAGCTGGAGCTGGAGGAACTGGATGAAGAGCTGGTGGAGCTAGATGAGCCACTGCCCGTCTTCAAGGCCCCACCCACAGTGCCATTGGCCCCACCCCCCCCAGCTCCACCCATTCCGTTGGAGCTGCTGCAGACAGACTCTTTGTCAGACTCTCCCGAGTCTGGGGGGGTGCGGGCCTCGTCACCAGGGGAGGCAGAAGGAGATTCTGGCTGCGCCAGTGGAGCCTACGGAGAGACACCCAACATGTCACAGGCTTATCTGAAAATAAAGAAGCTGCAGATTTATAAGCCCACCCACTGAGTCATCATAGGTGTGACTGACAGGTGTGCCAGGGCTACAACTTGCCTGCAAGTTATTCCTGAGTTTATAGCTTATTACTGATACAGGTATTATTTTTAAATTAGATGTAATATGTCACGTCAAGAACCGCTATGACACTGCCAAAAAAAGTAAATATGAAGAGTAGACACCCCTCAGAGAGCAGGCTGCTGTATTACACCTTTCACGTCACCTCCAAAAACATGCCCCCGTGCCTACATGAAACGGACATGCTTTCAGACAGGAAGAGTCGATCGCCGCACTGCTGTTCAGGTTTGTCCTCATACTGCTCTTCCCTCTCCTGGGAATTCCCTGCTGCCACCCCCCCGACCTCAACAGCTTGCTGAAAGCAAATATTTTTAAAAGTCACCCTGCAGTTTGCCCTTAGGCTGACTGTGGCGGGCACCTCACCTGTGTATCGCAGGGCAGCGGCAGCCAGGTAACGTTCATGTAGCTGTGCAGCAGGTACAGCTTGGCCTCCAGAGAGAGGGTCACACTGCAGAAAGGGACAGGCGAGGCATCACGTTACCAGCTGGGCCAAGCGCTCGCGGGAGCCGAGCAGCACAGTGCCGCGCGCAGTCACACCGGGCCAAGTGTGTGCTAGCAAACCACACGGTGTGCAAACATATACACGTTTTATTAAAATCTTTAGCTCAAATGTTAAATATTGTGTAATAAGGACATAATATTATTATTATTATTATTAAATACTACTACTAAACCATCCCAAGAAATCAAAATTTTGCCCAAATACTTTTTAAAACCCAAAAATAAGAACTTGAGAATTATGGGTATAAGAAGGAAATAGCTGTGTCAAGGATGGTACAAAATACACTGACCCAAATAAAAACAAAGAAATGCCTTATTCTGCATTCCCTGACTGAGGCTATATTTGTCCCGACATCCATTCACAAAGCCCAAATTAGCAATAATCCCCATGTCGTTAGGCAGCCCCACAGCTAATCTGGAGAGCAGCTCTAATCTGGCCAATAGCGCCAAGACCTTCACACGTGTGCTGCCATAAGACGGCTCGCTGAGAGAGACCGTGCCCGGAGACCCGCGGCGTGCCCGCGTACCTGGCCAGCTTCACGTTGTCCATGTCGTCCTTCCCCCACTCCCAGTCCCTCCCCGGGTCCACAGCAAAGTGTACAGGTAGCAGTTTGTGCTCAGAGTCCGTCAGTGGAATCACAGCTGTAAGGAAGGACAGGGGGAGACGTTAGAGCTCTGTACACAGACTGAGTGAGTGAACCCCCCCGCCCTGTACCCCCAAACTCACCCTGCTCTTTGGAATTGTCCTGCTGCTCCATAGATACCAGGGCAGAGAAGTGGGCCTGGTCATAGGCCAGCACCAGGGGCGAGCGGTGGCACTTAACTGCGGGCACTTCCAGGGGAAGGTAGATCCCGCCGAATGGGATGGGGGCAAAGGCTGTTGTAAGGGACAAAAAGGTGCTTTAAAGCATTAAAACAAAATTCTGCCACCTTACTTTCCAAGTTTTAGGAATTAGATCCATTTGCAATTTGCTGCTGTGCCTTCCTAAATTCCTCAAACATTTGTGCATTGTGCCACCTTGACCAGAGCTGGTTCTCTGTGCCACTGGTTGAAAGAAAATGAAAGACTGGAAGGACAGCCTACAAATACATTTTTACTACTACTTCCTGTGTTTTGGTCAATGTAATTCCTTCGGTGTGTCTTTGTATTAGGTAAATATAGTACCCATATTTTATTATTTACTATACTGTATTTATTTACTTTCATTTAAAATGAGTATTTTTAAAGGCCACAATGCCAGTAACAATGAAATGAAAGGTCTGCTCAGTCATGTGCGACCGTTACAAATCTGCCCTTTAAGCTTGTGCTTTACAGCCACTAAACATGAATCACTGATCAAACTACATTAAAAATTTTAGACCATGTCATAAATGTGTGTTTTGTAGTATTTTAATCTGATGACCATGGTTATAAATCTAGCCCATGGTGTTTTATTGCTGTGCTGTAGAGCAAAAACAAACACTGTAAACACAGTACAACAAATGGACATAATGTAAGAACTAAACTATGACATCACAGTCAGAGTAACTATATAATAGTAACAAGAGAATGGGTGGAACATTTCCAGACCAAAATAAAACAATTCTTCTGCCTGACCAATCACTGTGGATCCTCTTTTTCAACTCTGTTTGAGCAGCTACCATATTTAGAATTCAACTGCAGAGAGGAATCTGCAGACAGATTCATTTTATGCAGATGTTAAGCCTTTCTTGTTTATCCGTTCTTCAGGAGAAGGGGGGGGGGGATGTGTGCACTCGAGCACGCCACACACACACACACACACGGATCTGTCCTGTGGTTTCTTTCCCCCTATACAATTATTTGGTAGCAAGTAGCACCATGGTGTTAACCTTGTGACCTCTAAACCCAGGAGAAGACAGCTGGCACGCACACACGCGTGCGTGCGCACACACACCTTCCCCTCCAGAGTCCCTCAGCATGGTGTCGGCCACAACCACGATGGGTCGCCGCAGGACATGGGCCAGAACGAAGACATGGAACTCCTCCAGGCTCTCATACACCGGCTCCTCTGTTGTCTCCAACCTATGGAGGTACGCATGCAGCCGTGAACTTTCACCTCACCCCCATTCCTTAAAATTATCCAAAACTGCCCATTCTTACAAGCAACACTATGCAACCTGACACTGGTCTAGGGATGTGCCGATTGTGCTGTGTTTGTAAAACTAAAAGCATTTGACAAGCCTTACAACGCCGCGCTGCGCCCCCCCCGCTGTCAGTGTTCAAACAAGCTGAAAACTCTGACTTTTCCCCCTCATTCCACCTGAGGACTTTGGACTGGGAACAGTGATAATCCAGTTAATCCACTTGGACTTCATCTGTGTTTGCAGTTCTGAGAGGAAAAGTGCACCGTTTTGACAGAGAGCAGAGTCCCTCTATGCGTGACATGCAGCGGGAGTCCCTACCCAGAGCCTCCGTTGGTGCTGTTAGTGCTGTAGTGTATCCTAGGTTCGCTGGAGGCCAGCTTCAGTAGCTCATTCCACTCCTTTAGCCACTCATCCTCAGTGTAGACCAGGCCAGACTGCAGGAACACACACACACACACACACACACACACACACACAAACACACACACACACACACACAGTCAAGGCCCTGCCATGTGACACAGCAGCGGTGTAGCAACAGGGGACTCGGTTGTGACATCTGACCTCTTTGTTCTGCTGGGTCTGCTGCCATCTCCAGCGCCGCTGAAGGGCCTCACGCTCCTGCCCGTGGTCCATGAGTGCATACAGGGATTTCCGCAGCATCAAGTCCCGGTCGTGGAAGCCCCACATACCTGCACAGACAAGCCCCAGGATGGGGGGGTATGGGGCCAGGGAAGGAAGAGTAAGGATGGGCCACACAGAGAACCTACAGTCAGTCTCACTGCTTTCTTTGTAGCTACTTCACAAAACCAGGTAGTGCTGTTCTTAACTTCTTTGCTAATGTATGTATTTAGCTAGAAAGACTCTTTACTTAGGGTTCATCTATAGGGCTGGCAGTATTGTACCCTAAAACCAAAAAATCCAGCATTCAAGGTCACACTCAGTCCAAGGCCTTGCAAGAAGCTCAGTCGTAATATACCTTATAAACAAGCTTGAAAGCGGATGCAGAAAACTGTACTTGCTCCTCAGAGCTTTTTATGAACAACCCTCCACTGTACTATTACTGCTAAAATCAAATTGACTGTCTGTACATTACCTCCCAATGAAACCTTTTTACCAAGCATGTCAGGCCATTTTGTTAAAGTACTCAAGTCAATGGGCTGAGCGGGGAACAGAAACTCACTGATGGACCGCAAATGCCCTCAGCCCTGAATGCTACACTAATCATTCCATAAAAAAAAAACTTTTCATCTTTTTATTTATTATTTTAAATAGGACAGGTGACTCACCCAGCGACGCTGCATGTAACAGACAGTTTCCGTCCCCACTGGTTGCCAGAGGCAACAGACTCTGACAGCTGGCTCCCACCCTCGTCCACCAGTTCAGTCGGCCTACAGGAAGCAATTAGGAATAACACAAAACATCTTACTTGCATGTCAAAGAGGACTGGAGGTTTTACACGCAAATATAAGCTATTTCAATTAAAAAAAAAAAAAAAAGTGCATAAATGCTTCACCCATACATTTGTTTACCAAAGTGGCTGCTAAAAATAATAATAATAATAATAATAATAATAATAATAATAATATTAGAGATGGAAGCAGTAGTGGTAGAGAAGTGGGATTTTAACCTGCATGCTCCAAGGCCACCATCATGGACTGTTCAATGAGATCCCGCTCAATGAAACTGCGAAAGTCCTCACGGTAAACAGTGAGGTCGGGCAGCTGGAAGGTGCAGAGCGGGGTGTCCAGCATGGGCTCACTGCTAGCCCCGCTGCTGGAGACATGTGAGCGGGCCAAAGACACGATGGACGAGCTGGCGTGAGAGATGCCCCGAGACAGCCTCTTCTCTGCACCCAACGGGATGGGAGAGAGGGACAATTGTGACAAAGCAAAAACAGAGAACCAAGGGACATGGAGAGTTCAGAAGAAATATATTCTCTGTCCATATGGTAAATACGAATTACTACTATATGGCGTTAATACTATTAAGATTACCTACTGCGTTTAAGTAGGGAAAACTGAGTACAATCAAATGAAAACAAGTAGAACAGCATAAACCAATAAGGCAACAGAGAAAGGAAAAAATCTGGACACAGCCTCACAAAAGTAGTTGAGTATGTAAACCGATACCAGGTTAAAGCCCACCATTCTTTACCTTGTATGACATCATCTTGACGGTGCAGAAGGGGCCGCCCCATCTTGGCAATGTCTTTTTCTGGGGAACGGTAATCCCTTTCATCCACAAAGGTATACGACAAACTCCCAGCATGCACCTGCCGTAGTTGTTCAAAGTCACTGAGAGCGGCAGTAAGGTCCCAGTTCTTCCCTGCAAGCCAAAGCCAACAACTGATATGTTAGACAGCCTCACACTGACTGGGAGCATGGCAGACATGTTCTCGTATCTAGACGCAGTAAAGGGGGATCATCTGCAAATTTGTTTCATTCTGACATCACAGTAAACCAATAAGCCACAATTTTCAAATTTATATCTTGTAATATGCGATGAAATGAAAGGACACATGCTTCTCCGGACTCACCCTCCAGCAGGTCCCTGGCCAGACCCGGTTCTGCCCCCGTGGAGCGGACAAAGTCGGACAGGACTGCGTCCATATCCACGGTCATGTGATCATGAATTCACACTGCGGCAGGGAGGCGGCAGAACAGAGAAAACAGGGATCCACGTTTCCCCAAAAGGCCTATGGGGGGGGGGGGCAGCAGTCACTTCACTTTGGGGCACTCCTCACAGTAACTGCAACAAGGAGAGGCAACACAACATTAACATGACAGAAATTTCTAAGCTGGGGAAAAAAAAAAAAAAGAAAAAAAAAAAAATCACCCATCTTAACAGAATTACACTAAGCTTCCCATCTATACTGTGTTCAGTAACAGACAAAAAACACTGCCATTACAGTTTGTCAACTGTAAATGTGAGGGATTGTTTGAATTGTAAAAATAAATACATGAACCCCCCCCCCCCCACTCTTGACCTTGTCATGATAACCTTTTCAACATTTGACTGTTTGAAATCAATACAAAATGTCAATGAGGGCATTTTCTATGTGGAGCACGCTATGCATTTATGACACCAAGGTCAGAAGGTCAAGGTAAGAACAGCAACAAATCCAGTCCACAAACTCAAGACTGTTAAAAAAAGGTTTACAAGTTATCCAGTGCCTTAGGTTAACATCCGTGACCCCTCGCAAAGTGACCTGACCCCTGTGGTGATGCGTTAAACTTCATGGTCACGGCAAAGTGGAACGGGGGCACAGATCATTAGATGATGACCTGGTTCAGCAAGGCCATCAATTTGGAGTGCTTTTATGGTATCTCAGTGGGTTTTCTGTACAGAGGAATACTGGTGTAACCATGATTTTCAGTAAGTGGTGTTAATGCATTTCGACCACAGCATTTTACGAGGGTTATACTTTTGGAGTGGTTATAGATGAACTTGTGACCTTGTTATTTGAGGAGCTGGGGGAGAGGGTTACCAACATCCTGAAACCAAAGTAATCTTTTAAAAAGCTACTGCATTGTTTATTGCACTGTGCACCATTGCAAATCAGTTAAATTGCATAAAACCAGTTCCAGTCCTAATGGGAGCAATTACCAGCAATATTAGCCAGCAAATTTACATGCTCACAACCCAAAAAGGTAAAGGAGAAGAAACAAACTTCATGACAGTTTGTATCAAGGCAAAACATAGTTAAAAAAAAAAAAAAAAAAAAAAAAAAAAAACTACGAAGGAAACAACTGTTCAATGCTGAGTGGGGAAAAAGTGGAGATCTATTTTTTATTAAAAAAAAAAAAAAAAAAAAAAAAAAACCTGAAATCAGAGAGTGTGCTAAGGACTAAATTGCACTTTATCAGACTAATAAGACTCATTCTACTCTTGTCCCACAGACCTGAGAACAGAAGCTATGCAGTTATTACTGCCAAACCAGTCACTGTAACCTACCTATAACCCAAAAAAGACAAGGCTTACCACCGGAACACGAGACAAGGTGGAGAACAATAGTGACAGAACAGTATCTATTCATTAGCAGGAACGACTCGTTTCTCAAAAAACATGTCAAATGCGCATGTTTAGCCACCTGTCAGACAGGAAAGAGAAGGCCTCATAGAAGTGGCGAGTCATAGCGGCCCTCCTGTCAGATCACTTAAGGAACGGGCTGGGGAGCACTGACGGCCAAAACCCGAGGTCTTCTAAGCAGCCAGCAGACAACAACGCATGACACATGGGAGACCACTTCAAAAATGCAATTCATAGTGAATTCTTCTTCAATCTTCCTCATCGTGGCAACAGTCGCTACTGTAATGCTCCGGCTTTTACTCTCGTAAATGGCTCCTGAAACAGCAGTTCGCACTCTCTCCTCACATTACAGGAAAATCGAATTGCACTACCCCCCCTCCCCCCCCACGCACACACACATCGACTTTCTTCTTGTATAGTACAACACATCACAGCAACTCAATACACACACTGGGCAATTTCCCCCACACAACTCTAACAGAATTCTCTGTGATCCCATCTAAAACCCGGGTCTCCATGGCCACAAACTGAGTATGGTAAAGACATTTTCACAGCCAACTGGAACTACTACTTACTGTACGCAGTATGGTAGATATAAATGCATAAGAAAATGTATCATGTACAAGATAAAGGCATGGAGGTTAATTTAGCAAGTACCATGTGCTTTCCAGCGGATGTGCTTCTGCCTGGAGCCCAGACAGTATTCAGTTACACCCAAGCAGAGCTCAGATAACTTGGGCAAGTTCACAGCTGCACGATGGTCCCTTCAGGGCATATTTTATTCCAAATATCAAACCAAAGCCTCTTAAAAAAGGCTTGTTCCAGCTGCTCTTTGCAAAACAACAGATTCAAAGCATCACAGTTTGGGGGCTCTATAAGAATGTCAGCCAGAACACAATCTGTGAAGAACTGCAAAGCCTTGCCCAGTGAACTGAAGACCATGTACCAAATCTGACACTTGCAGAAAGTAAGTGAACCTTATTTACATCATCCAGTAATGTAAGAACTGAAGTCACTCTGAAAAATGGCTTCTGCTCTGCCTGCAAGGATGCAAATGAAGATGTTCAGAATGCATTGTGAATGGAAACATTACTCCACAACACACTCCTTCAGGTGTCAGGTATTCAACATGCAATTTCTCATTACACTGAAATTATAGGTAGAGCGAAGAAGGTTTTCTGCATGCTGAAAAAATAAAATAAATAAAATTGCAGGTCTGATTCAGACAGCCAATCTGTAGTCATCACATAGCAGAGCCATGGTGCTGCCAAATTAAGGGCCTTTGTAGGACTACAGCTTAAAATACAAAATGCTAGGAGCTTAGCGTTAAGCTCTACAGACTCACCAAGCTGGTTATCTATACTCAGAATCATTGCAAACTGCTGCCTTTCCCTAAAGCATCATGGGTAATGTAGGCCAAGACCACTTCACAGAATATTGCTGCTGCAAATATATCTTGTGATACTACAAATGTATCAATTTGAATGCAAATTCATGCTTCACAGCATTTCCGCCAGCACAATTACCCTGGTGATTGTTAGCGAGACACAGTGCCCTCTCTGTTAAACATCCTAGTTGGCAGAACCGCAACAATGGATCCTTCCTGCCTGCTCTTACTTCACCATCTTTCCCACAATGCTCCCTGTGAGTCACAATCTCTCTTCATCTGCTCACAAAGGGCCGCAGAACCATGCGTCACCGGGGAGAAGAAAAGAGCTGTCGGCCACCCTGCAAATAACTCTGCAGTAAGAGAGACTTTTGAGGGGCCCAGCTGCCCCCCCTTGATGCCTCATGTCTGCTTGGCCCCATGACTGAAGACCCTTCCACCACCCCCCCCAACTCGTTCAGTCACTCTCAGTATAAGGGATTTTCCCGCTTGATTTCATGTGCTTGTAAAGGAAACAAATTAACAAATGTTAAAGGCTCGGGCTGAATGAGGACCCGACTGTGCTTCCTAAATGTGAAGCAGACTGGGACAGTTGTCACAACAGACCGTTTTCATCTGCAACGCCAGGTAACTACTTGTGTACAAAGCGGCGACTCAGCCGCCTGCTGTGCTCCGTGCACGCCTTCGCAGCGTTTCAACAGATGCCGCATTGAGTAAGTGGCCACCCAACCACTGAGACAGCAGAGGCAGAGAACAGGGCCGCGTCAGGGCCGAGCGCCTGAACGACATCAGCAGAACCTAGCCCAGTAGGAGAGGAATCCTCGCTGGACTCCATCAGCTGACCGGCTGGCCAACTCAACAATGGCACTCTGTGGAGCTCCCAGGGTCATAAGACCTGAGCAGGGCACCCCCGCGGGACAGCCAGCCTGACGGACGGAGGGCTGAATGGGGAACTTGTTCGTGTCATCGGTCTGCCGTGCTGCCTCCGAGAGCGCAAGCTTTAACAAGGTCTAAACGTGTACGTTCTGCTAAGTGCATCGTCAGGTACTCAAAGTCGCTCATTAACTTAATCAGGGCAAAATGGATCACCGGAACTCGGTGCTGACAGATCACAGCATTCGGCCGATCCCTACATAATATGCTCAATGGCAGAATTCCTGAACAAATAAACGTCACTGACCATGGCCCTCCATTACTCTCCACGGACACAAGCTCATAACCACAGCAGCACCACACCCACTTCCGTCAGGCGCAACTGGAATTCCAGTTAAAATTTCCAACAGTGAAGTACGGCACTGTCAGACTATACACTAGGAAGCTGCTAGTACCCAAAGTGATCCTAATATGGCCAATGTCCAGCAAGGTATACAAAGCATTAAAACAGACTGGCTCTCATAGAACAGTGACAGGAGTGAGTGCTGGTGCTGAATACAAGGGTTTAAACCCATCAGAATACCAACACCTTTGAATCTTGGATTAATTGCATATTTTGCACATTCGCAAGGTATTTGATTGTGACAAACAGCCAAAGAGGCCGCAGTTCTTCTCACTGGGCTGGAGTTTTCAGTAAAACAGTTACACTATAGTCTGCGTGTCAATTTCCAAAGTGGAGGCTCAGGAGAAGCAGGGCTGTGCAAACCACCCTAACGTAGCGCTGCATGTCCCTACGTGTTCAAACGGAGGCAGCGAGCGTCTCGTCCGTGTGTGCCAAAGGCGGGACCAGCGCGACACCCTGATCCGCCTGAGACTACACCTAGCCAGCAGGCCCAAAGCAGCTGATGAGGCAACATGGGACATAGCTGAAAAAAAGCTAACATTTGAAGTGGGTCTAAAAAACAAAACAGTTTATATAAAAAAAAAAAAAAAAAAAAAACCCCACACAACACCTCTACAATTCAGCTAAAACAACCTTCCTGTGCCAAAAGACCCCACCCAATTAGTCTCAAAGGAAGTGAACTTATTTCAGTGATTCAGTTAAGAGTTACAGTCAGACAGACTGGCCAAGGCAGACGTTCTGAAGCCCACCAATGGAATTGAGATACTTAAACATTGCCCAATTAAAACTGCTGGTGGAGCTCCAGAGATATTTATATTACAGACCTTGCTCCCTCCTTTGACAAGCAAAAGAGTCTGTGGCAACAACAACGACAACAGCAGCAGCTCTGAAAGGCCTGCTCATTCCACAGGAGGCAGCGTGACCATCCTACGCCCCAGGATTGCACAACACAGGGAGCAGCAGCAGGAAGAATGAGGTCATTGGTCATTCACACCTTCTACAGGGCTGGCTGTGACATGTTTGCTTACCATTAACAGGACAAAAAAAAAAAAGTGCAGTGCTGGACGATTAAAGGAATATGGCCAGCTAGAGTTTAAAAGGAGACAGCCACAGAGCACAAAGATTCACAATCTGGCATTTCTTCTTGTCTCTGACTCCACCCTTATTGGAAACCAAAACAAATATTGCGTCGAAAGTAATTACGTTTAATTTTTTTTTTAACCCTGTGAAAGAATAACATAAACAGCCTAATGTGAACAAGGGTACCGAAAGAAGTTTGTCACACATTCATCTCATGAGTCGAAAGTGAGAAAGAGACATGGGAAGAGTAAAGTGAGAAGGAGAAAAATGAGTGAGAGGGGGCTGAAGATCAATGACTCAGAGCTCTGCAGTGAAGATCTCTGAGGTATGCTTCAGGGACATGTAGCCACCACTGAAGAGGAAATGCTGCACTCACACTGCTAAGTTGCCAACAGGGGTATAGCAATGCACTAACCCACGACTGACCTTTGGATACATGGGTACGGAGGTGGCCTTGGGATCTCAAAATTCAGAGCAGGAAAACTTACTGTTATTGCCAGTAGAACCAGAATGTCAAGTGTTGTTCACTGACAACTGGACTTGCTTGGAAATCAAGACGTTTCACCTCTCACCCAAAACTGATAAACACTATGGATAACACCATCATACATATGGTTTGAATTCATCTATAAAAGAAAAACAAACTTTGCCTATAAAGCTACCTGGCATCCAAGGCACGCAATTTTTACACCACGGGGGGGGACAGTAGAATACAAACAAAAAACGGAGAACACATTCATGTTCTGCAAGTGTCCCAATGCATCGATGTCACAAAATCAAAAACAGCTTTTAGTTAAAATGGACCAAGAATTTGTTAGAAGCCATTACAAAATATTATCTAGCTTTTTTCCGTTTAACAATCAGTACTTTCATTACGCCGAAGATGAACCCGCATTGAGCAAAAACAACTTGTTCAACGCAGCAAAAACAAACACCTTAACCCAACATTCAGACAGAAAAAGGGGAATCACAGTGAAATGACAACACCCATTTCATCCATGAAAACTAACACTGCTTGTCTACAGGACAGCAAAGACGGCACTCATAACGGATATATCTGTGGGCTGAGCTGCCTCAACAGCTTGACAGAACCATGTGGAGGTGGGGGCAGACAAAATAAAAACACAAACAAACTAAGCCTTGATCCTACATTTCTTTCTCTGTGACCCACTATGAGTAATTTACCAGCTATTGGTGTTTCTGGGACAGCACCACAAGCCAAAAGGTAGAGGCTGAATCCACACGAGCCCAAAGCATCAAGGTCAAGGTACTCCAAGATAACCGAAAACCACAGGAAACTGTCAGCAATGGCAAGATGTTCACAGCGGTAATCACAAAGCCGCAAAGTATGATGCCCCAAAACCACAGATACCCAGATTTAATCCACATAAATTCCTATATTTTGTAATCCCACATATTATTCAAAGGAGGCACACTGTCTTGAATTCAACATTATTCTAAAAACAAGATACTAGGTATATCCCAGAAATAGTTCACAAACAAACCAAAAACTTTGAATTTCCAAAGATCTATCCACGCACATGGAGACCAAAGGCAGGACACTGATTTTCTGCATGAATGCTAAGTACCAAGAAAACTCCCAAGAGTTCCACATGGCAAGAGTCTGGGGACATGGTAGAGTACAGAAAACTCAAAGCACATCTTCCCCCTCATATGGAAAACAACAACAAAAGTGGATTAAAAATATCCCATAAAAATACACATCTATAAATAAAAGCAGGTACCAACATTGTACTACTAATAACCAAGTCTCACTCCAGATTATGTGAGCAAACCACTGATCCCAGAGCAAATGCTGAAATTAGAGTGTTTCTGAGACAGACATTGCTTTGGCATTAAACTGTCAACCCATGCACGTTCTGTAACCGGAAGGCGTATGGCAGTGCATACATAATGACAGGCGGGCCTGGTTTGCTGGTCTGCAATCTGACTCAATCAAAACAGGCCACCTCTTCTAAAACACATGGACATGACAAATTCAGAGATGTCCAAGGAGGTTCTGTGTGCTGCGTTTCTACAGTTGATATGCTCTGCTAGTTAGATCAAGTGTAGCATGAGCTAATTCTCACTGACAATTTAAAAGAACTCAGAATAAAGAAAGAGGGAAAAAAAAAAAAAAAAAAAAAAAAAAAAGCTAAAAAAAAACAAGACCAAAAAAAATAATTATTATTAATGAATAACAACAAAAAATTTAACAGGGACA
>JABJVR010000039.1:4878372-4909455 GCA_025773905.1 Chitala chitala | reverse complement strand
CCCCCCCCCCCCCCCCCCCCCCCCCCCCCCCCCCCCCCCCCCCCCCCCCCCCCACCCAAAAAAAAAAAAAAAAAAAAAAAAAAAAAGAGCCAAGTGTGACAGTCCAAATCGGCCAAAAGTACCGGATAATACTCATTACCGACCAACACTGTGGAGAACAGAACTAAATCCCCCACATGCTTAAGGAGAAAGGGGGCCAAAAGCATTGCATTAAAAGCAGATGCACCCAGCTGGGCCTCTGTAGGGCACCATCACACTCCAGAGCTGCATGCGCCCATCGCACCTCTGCTGAGATCGCCGTGGAACCAAGGCCGCCAGAGAGCACGTGTGCATACCTGTCCCAGTTTCTCGTTTCAGCTTGGCTGCCCATGCAGGACAACGTGCCGACAAAAGGTCTCGCAAATAAGAGGCTAAATAATTGAAGACAGAGGGTAAAACTACACCGAGGCAGCACACTCAGGCGAGGCTGGCCAGGGTCCTGTGAAAAGCCCCGGGCTCCGGGTCAGTCTACATGGTCCATACTGTGCTCTAATTAAGTGGTTCAGATCACAAACGCCGCGCCAGTAAGACCCGGGCGGCCTTTTTATATCCTCCCAGCAGCCCTTATCAACAAAAGTCTGTTACAAAGAGGTGGTCTGATCCCGTCTGAAGTCTGTGCATGACTCGGGGGGGGGGGGGGTAAGGAAGATGCAGATTTGAGTGCAAACATACTTCCTCATGTGGCTTTTGTGGTTACCAGAACAGCACCACAGCTTAAAGTGGATGCAAGTGACAGTGAAACCCTGATGCGATGATTACATTGTGGCAACATACAAACACCAGAGCTACCTGAAGACAGTGATACACTGAAGATAAATGCAATCAAAAGTGCCGTGTTTGTGAAATCAGTTGCCATTACAAACAGTCCTTCCTATAGGTGCAAATCTTATCCGTTACACTTACTGCGTTTTGCCAGTAAAGACAATGTGCCTTGATTAGGCGATGAAAGAATTAATAACTGTGACACTTGAAAATAGAAGTCGGCCTAAAGCATAAGCGAAATTAACTATGGATAAACAACGAATACTAATTTATACTAGCTTTAGGTACATCAATATTATAATTACAAATGTCAATTATGCATATTCGAATATGCATTACACAACAATCAAAAATAACATTTAAAATTATGTTAGAAATCTGTGGAATTTGTATGAGAAGTCTACTATACACACCATATAAACAGAGAAATTAACTGTTACGAACTAGAGACAAGTTAGTTACCTTTGCCAGAGATAACAATGCAGATTAAAGGTGAAGCAGTACTGTGTTATAAACTGCATTACACGAATTCGCTGCGCTTCCACCACTCTTCTTAGAACTTCGTTTTAAAAATTTAACAAGAAAAATTAATGATTTGCCGGCTTTAAAGGGTCGTAAAACCAACAGTTTTGCAAGTCGCTTAGTAACTGGCAAGGCTGAGTTTGGTAGTTAGCTAGCCGGCTAGCGCTCTGCTGTGCCCGAGGACAATGCACACAGCCAGCTAGGCTACCGTCGGCGCATCGACCGCTGCACAAGCAGCACGTCTTCGGCTCACACGCCCCGACACACACCGAAGCGCAGTCCGCCACACGGCAGGACCAGCTGCAATTTCGCGGCCGGGCCTTCGTGAGGTGAAAGACGGCGAGCCCCTTTCGGGACTCTCTCCGTCTGGTTTAGGCCAGCGAACAACTGACAGAACTCTTCCAGCGACACGGACCACACGGACCGCTGCTTACCTTGAGCGGCCTGGCTCTTCTAATTCTCATCCCTTAGGGCCGTTACTTTTAAAATACGAAACAGTAACGGCCACGCTGCCGTGACCATCAGTTTCTACCGTTGGCGAAATCCCCGCACGAGAGCCTTTATCCTCGCAAGTGGAAACGCATCCAAAGTAATTTCTTAGTTACTTACAATAACAACAATGTCAACCAGGCGATGTTTAAACCCGCCCACCTAACGAAGCCACCACTCTCCAGCTTGCTATTCACTGGACATACATAACTGTCACTTAAATTGGCCAATAGACATGCAGGGGACGTCGGCGCTTTGAATTTAGATTGGGACGTCTGAAAATTCACAGGCATCCAATCGTATCGCTTTGTCACCATACCAGACGTTTCATTGGTGAGGCACATAGAAGGACAGAGATGGCTGACAGTGCTGTTTAATAAGTTTCCAACGCATTCGACTGCGATTGGTTCATATATATTCTTTAATATTTCCGAACCAATCGAAGCCCAATGCGCTAAATAGTCGTTGAGCATATTCGGGTCCAGCCGACGGGCGTTCCCATAGGACAAAGAAACAAATTAGAACGGCAAAATCTGTAACTTTGTAAACAGTGATTGGCTACTCAACCGCAAACACGTATCGGCGGACAGAAGCACCCTAGTTTAGACCGTCTGATTTTGTCTGCCAGTTGACTGACAGCCACAGTTTGGAAACGCTTGGTTAGAGGTGATGTCATGTATTGCACAAAACTCCAAATATAGTTTTATGTTTAGGTATCAACTTACAATATATTTTATTTATATAATACATATTTTTGCACAGATATAGCTACAGTAATTGAATTTATTCTACTGCATAGTGTATAAGCATTATTGCATTTGTAAGAAATCTATGTCAATAGGACAGAAAAGCAATTTAATGGTGTGATCTCTACATGGGCATTATGTTATTAGTCATATGTATAGTATATAGATTAAGTAAACATTAGCTGTGATGATTACCAGGTGGTGAACAAGGGGAATGAGGTACCACCAGTTTGGTCTTTTGTTTTTCATCACTGTTGTCCTGTACGTAATTGTGACAGACATTCTCAAGTCGTCTTCAGAAATCCCCTTTTACTCATTCTGTTCTTTAGTTTTTAAAGTTTTACTGTAAAATGGGGAAAACGTTTTAGATTTCTGTACAGTATTATACTGTATTTACTTATCCTATGTTCTTATTGCACTACTAAAAGGCATTTCCAACAAAATGTTAAATAAAAAAAACAATTGGTTTTTTAATATTTTAAGTCACGGCTTGTGTTTGTGCTACACTCACCAGGCAGGGGGTCACTGAGAACGTTTTAAAATTCAGAACATCTATCACCTTGAGTATTTAACCTCTCTCTAGTTCTACTTTCCAGGAAACGTGTCACTCCCTGCTGTTTTGCTGTTGCACTGTACAGAATTTACATGCCTTTGCAGCCTCCAGTCACGTAACTGTCCTCCTTACCAAAGATTCTCCTGTTTGATTCAACCCCTCCAATAGTCACTCCATTCCAGTCTACGTTTGTCGGCGTGACAACGCTCCTCTAAATTGCTTTGCAGCTCTTCGTTCTTCCCACAACAACGTTCTTCACTTTTTCCATTTTCCTACAATGCACATCTTCTTTGATATTTTTTTTCTGTCTTGTACTGCAGCTTGGCTGTTTCCATCATAACGTACTATTTCTTCTCCAGAATGGACATACATTTTCTTTACAATTTCTTACTCTTATGAATTACCTCGTTTTCCTGATACTGACGATTAACTTGAAATTGTCAGTCTGTATAAAACAAAATTTAAGGATGTTTAACACCACAATGACAGAATATCATCTAAATTAGACAGCATCTGTGGAACCCTGTGTCCCTCTGCTGGACACAGATGGAATTGCAGTATATTTATTGGTCACTGAAAACACTCAGCCAAGTTCTATGGAAAAATGCTTGTACACCATGTGCCTATATTTCAAATAAAAGCATTTTCACAAGTCTAAAACAGCCTGTTTGCAGTCTGTGAACCCAAGGCTACTGAGTGCAATAGCCATTCATTAGGCTATTGAATGCCAAGTTCTGTACAAACTTGGATAAAAAGCTATTTATGAAATCTATTACTTCTGAACTGAAATGTTCCAGGACTGGATCAGACTGAACAATACTATTTCTTTCACTGCAGAATTCACCCACAATAAGTTGTGTTATCTACAAACAGGTACTGTAATTCATGCAATAAATACAAGCTTGCATTCATAACTGCAGGACAATTGACAAACACACAAACCCAAGTTTAACACATTTAATTTAGCCATTATAGGCAAAACAAAAACCTTTACATTTTACAAAATGCCAGTGAGAAGATTTTCCCATCAGCAGAAATCACCTTCCCCATTGCTCATTTCAACAAATTTCACTGAGCACAAAGCCTGACACCACACTACAGTAATGCGTGTACCAAGGGTATTAACTGTATCCAATAAAACGCTATTTGTTACTTTGGTCCTAAATTGGCTTAGTGAAACAGCATCATGTAACCTGGTATAAAACAACTGCTTGCCAGTGAGTTATAATAAAACTGACTGTTGGCTGTTCAGACACCACAGCTGAATTTCCTTAATAACCTAAGTTCAAACACTTCATGCTGACAAAAGCTTTAAAACAAACAAATTACTAAAACAAATTAGGAGGGGGGGAAAAAAAAAAACGTTTCCCCAGTACGTTAAAAAACACAACCCCTTCTCCATTCATTCAATAAGAGACATGGCCTATAGCAGAGCCCTGACCAGTGACCTCGCTGATGCAGGGAGTCAACGGCGCCTCCTGTCTGGGCTTCTGCTGCGTCGTCTCCCGCCTCTGCTTAAAGGAAAATGTGCTCAGTTTCCAATATACAAAAGAAAAAGCCAACCCCAGTACTCTACAGTAAAGCCGCTTCTACCCATCTAAAGCATTCAACTGAAGGTCAGAGCTTCAATTAACTAGCTTTAATTTAACCAACTATAATGTAGCAGCTCTGTTCAGATGGACGTTATAGTGGTCACGGAAATCATCTTACGGGAACGAGAATTTATCATTTCAAATGTAATTTTAAAATGCAAACGACCACTTTACTGAACTTCATGGAGCTAACAGGCAAGCTCTGGAAAGCGCCACACTGCTGGACTCTCTCACCTTCTCTTGCTTTTGGGAGGTCCGCGGACAAAGCACCAGTCCACGCTAATCTGCTGACCCATCAGATCCTGACCGTTCAGGCCTTCCATGGCTGCCTGGGCCTCTTTGTACGTCTCATATTCCACAAGCGCATAACCCTGCACAATAAGAGCTCACAGTTAATGTCAAAATGCTTACACAGACATCACTCAAATTTACAGCGATGGTCTTTCTACCTGGGCTGAAATCAACTGAACCACAGAGGGTTAATAATGTAAAACTATGATTACAACAATGTTTAACTTTTTTTCACCAATCTGTATTTTACTTTGCCCAGTGGTGACCACAATAATGAACTGCAACCATTTGACAAATACCAAAAAATTTTCCATCACTAAACAGACACGTTACCTTGAGATATCCTGTCCGCCGGTCCAGATTGAGGTGAAGGTTCTTTATCTCGCCGTACTCTGCAAACTTGTCATGAATGTCCTCTTCTGTGGCTTCCTCGTGCACTCCTGTAACAAACAGAATCCAGCCTTCGACAGCTGCAAGGACAGCAAAACACAGCAAATTAGGTGACATCACTCCATGCTCATTCTGGTCAAGTTATCCACTCACATTCCAATTCAAATCAGAACAGCTTTCAATCACTTTAGAACATTACTGCTGCCTAACAGTTAAACTCAGTTTCACATTGGGGAAAAGGGTACACAAGAAACAAACGTTTGCAAACCAAAAGACCTCATTGCCTTCAAAACATTAAAAAGCACACAAACCACATTTTGAACTAACTCACTACAGCTCTCAGCAAATAAAATGTCCTCACATCTTAAATGTTTTAAAGTTTTTAACGTTTTAACAAGCCATGAAAATTATATGCAGAAACTTTAGCCATTAAGGTTTAGAACAGTTTTTAACGGCATTATTTCATAACGTGAATCATTAATAGCCATATGAATATGTTATCGACTTGCTTTCCTTAGAAATTCGAATTTGAAAATGAATGAGGTTTTCATGCTCAATCTAGCAGTAAAAGACATTGTAGCTGCTCTCAACCTAATTTCATATATTGCTCGCCGTAACGTTAAAGTGCTCTGAAAATACTCGGCATCGGCTACTCACATCTCTGAGGGCCCGGCTCGTCTCCGTCCTGTTCTACTGTATCATAATCTTCTCTCACTCTCGATCTGGCCCCATCATCTGTAAAGAAGAGTCGAAAAGATTTGTGTACAAATGCGATATTGCGACCTGGACGGTGTGACTGTCCATCATTTAAACCCCGTAACACAATCTCGCTGTTTCGGTGAATTAAAAAAAAAAAACTTACCGGATCCAAAACCTCGTCCCTTCCTCCTCTTGGCCTTTTCTTTCAGCTTATGGATGCTTTCTGGATAAATATGAATTACGGCATGTCCATTACGCACAAGAGCAGCGAAAATTTCTAAACGATTTCATTTTTAAATTCCATGTAATAGTACTGTTTAAGCGCCATTATAAAGCGCAATTAATTCAAGCAAACCCTACAAAGATAGCAACTGGCGCAATCCTACACAAATCCAATACCATGGACATAAATTCTTGGTTGTCTTTCACACGTAGAAATATACGAACCATCTAATCGACAACTGCCTCCGAATAACTTGTCGTTCTCTACACGAATAAGTTATAACACTAGGCAGAGAAAAGTCGTTCATAACGAACGCTTTGGTTAGCTTATATGCTAACCAGGCCCAGCCGTCACTACGAGTCAAAATCCGATCGTAAAAACACAAACACACTGAATAATAGCTACTCTCACTAGCAATACGAACGCACTGTTTCTTTATGTATAAAATTTTACCATCACCATCCTCATCCATAGGAAAATCCTCGCCCCCCGCTTCGTGTAAATCCAGTACGTCCGCCATGTTGTCTGCCTTCTGTTAACGCGTGCGTGTTTGAATAAGAAAGGAATTGTGGTATAGTGGCGGTTCCCGTAAATTCCGCCAACCGCCAGGTATAAGCTTAAATATAGTTCATTAATAATGAATTAAATCGTTAGATGGTACCGAACTGAAATCCGATTAATAAATTATCACTTCTAATGCTCCATTATGAAATTGCGATTTATATATACCAGCCTATAAAAAGTAATCAACACTGACATATTTTTAAATGCTTTATTGTGTATTTAAATTCTAAATATAAACCTACTTCATGTAAAAAAGTTATACTTGAAATACTGTAGAAAATACATACAATAAATGCATGTCACAAAAACATTGTGGTACAGATGATTCTTAAAAACATTTTATTTATTCGAACATGCAAGTAGTTTATGTATCATAGCAAAAATGTGAAATAAAAAAGGGAAATATATTCTTTTTTGCTTTTTAAAATCGACCTGTTATGAACCTTTTTGCTAGGACTAGCAACACCAGCTAAAAACACTGAATATTTTGTCTTAAAAAAAAGAAACATCTGTAAAATGTGTATTGCATGACAAGAAACTTTAACGGAAACTGAACATACTGTAAACAAAAGCAATTTACACTTGGATGGGCTCCAGGCTTCCCGCAACCCTGAATTGGATAAGACGGCGCAGTGAATACATGGATGGATGAATGGTCAAAATGCGTGAGCTAAACAAAGTATTACCAGTACAGTTCAAAATATAACCACAAGACACTGCTGTATCAATATTCTTAACACATAACCACAATAAAAACAGGACATACTTTTTAAAAGCATGGGTGTGTCCCCTAGGTTAAACCTACACTACAAATTGCACATAATGTCAATATGGCTTTTGTATAATATTCTATGAAAGGAGAGGAAAACAAGCAACCTTTACGAGTCTTTTTTTTCGGGGGGGGGGAGGGCTGTTTGTCACTGTTATGTCCGATTCAGCAGAAATTAATTTTCAGGTAAGTTTGTGATTATCTGAATGCTGCTACTTTTCATTTCCCAAAAACAAAGAATACGAGTAAGAAAATTGTCTACAAAGATTACAAAGTTTGTTACATATTGTGCTACATAAAAAAACAAGTGGCAAACTTGGTTATATAATAAAAAATTGTATCCAACTAAGATCTGAAATACTAAAACACACGAGTAGAAATCAGTTTTAAAAAACCAGTACAAAAGTTCAAATTTCCTTTTGTAAGATGAATCATTTTCAATGCACTTTTCTTTCTATTTGGTTGAAGCGTACAAGTTTAAAACTGGAGTCCGGATTCTGCTTATTGAGCCTGTCTGTGTTTTCAGAAGATATCTTAGCTGAGGTCTGCACTGTAGTGACTCCTTGGCTACGGTTGCTTTATTATGTGGGAAGATTTCATAAGCAGTATGTAATTACATGAAAGAAGAGACAGCCGAGAGTGACTGCGCTGGTACGAGGAAACTTAGAATGTTATTACAGTAATAAGCCAAAAGCATCAAAAATGATTCAACTAATAAAATCGTGACTATGAAGGTTTTTTTGGGTGGTGGGGATGCAGCAGAGACCCTGTCTGAGTTTGGTTCTCCAAATGTCTTCTTGTCAACATTATAGCTCAGGCAGGTAATAATTCAGATCACAGTATTTAAGTTACGCACCTAAAATGTGCATTTAGTTTAGGTAATTCTCCATAATTTCTTTATAGTTCACCAGAGGACACGTTTGATATTCGGATTTGTTTTACGATTACAAATAGTGCGCCAGGTTCTGGTGGCATTTTGCCAGTTTGTTTTCGGACCTGCCTTCCACTACAGCGCTGTCCTGTACAATCATGGTTGAAGGTGGGGTTTGGGAGGCCTTGTTTAGCTGCTCCCCGGACCAGATCTAGCAGCCGGAGGGCAGGGTGGCGGCGTTGGCATTGCCCAGCTGCCCGACGGCCAGCATCAGGATGTCCTTCTTCTCCTTGTGGAAGCGCAGCTCCCTGCCCGCCAGCCGCGCCTCCTCCAGCTCACGCTCTGTGGCAGCCAGTTCCCGTGCAATGGTGCCTGCCGCACTCTGCTCGCGGTTGACCCAGTCGGCGGCCATCTGCGTGCGCATGTCATCGTCCAGCGCCCGGTGGGAGTAATGGGCCAGCACCTCCTGTGTGGAAGGTTCCAGACACACCGCTGACAACCGAAATCCAGGACTAAGTGCACATAACATTTAAGTTAGTGTACAGTGACTGGGCTGAGAACTGAACTTAGATGAATTTATGGGCTGTGCAACACACACACACACACACACACACACACACACACACACACACACACACACACACACACACACACACACACACACAGCAAGTAAATCATGAATAAACTTATATTTTGGGAATGATATATACACACATATCTCCACACTGATCCACTAATACACACATGGACAAACACATCAGTAAATGTACAGCTGTAAACTATGCTTAGGCTATATATATGTGAACGCCTCAGCTGTGTGTGATACCAGCTGTAGTAACACAGATGTGTGTACAGGACCCTCCAGGCTTATGCAGCCAGTGCAGCGATCCTGCAGTAGAACAACATGGAGGACCGCTTGAGCTGTGCATAGCTAAACCGAGAGCAATATGCAGTACAGCAATGAGCAAAAGAGGCTTGTGGGGGAGGGGGGAGTGCAGACGGGGTAAGGGGCGGTCAGCCGGCTGCTCCGCTGCCTGCAAGAAATCAAACCAGAAGCATGCTGCGAGCCGTCGGCCGCCTGGTCCAAGACAGCATTCCTCCGGCTGACTTCAGCAGGAGCCCCACCCCCCCCAACCCCCACATACGCGCCACAAACCGCACAGATGAAAGCCACGCAGCCAGATGAAAGGGAATGTCTAATCAGGCCAGGGACGCCATTAATGGGCGCAGTCCTGCCCCGCCACCAGAAAAACAGCAGTGCATTGAAATATACAACTAAAGTATTCGTTAAAAAAAAATTGCTTTGAGCCAATTACACGTGAACCCATATATTGAACTACAGGCGCGGTATTTGGGGAAATAAAAATCATGAAAAAAGGCTGTGCTTACATTATTTATGTTTTGCATTTTTAGCGTTGTTTATGTAGGTCATATTTTTATCTCGAGTGGCACATATTCAAAAACTGAAAACATAAACAAGTTGATTGGGGGAACTGAAAACGTTGAAATAAACACTGACCTAATTGGCTGGAGGTGATAGGGTGGATGAGAGTGTGTTGAAGGGTTCCGTGATGAGTGAAAATGTGCACCTGTCTGTCTATATCTGTATTTACAACGCCTCTCTTTACAGCTAAACATGCACCATGGGCACGGAGATGATAAAGCTATCAAAGTACCAACATTTGTCCTGTTCATTGTCCTTGTTACGTACTTCCAAAATTCACAATATACATTCCGGAAAACAGAACAGAAATTAATTTTAAGTACAGAAATGTCACCTATTTGATTAAAAAGATAAGGTACTACATGCAAGAACATTTAGCATAAAAATCTATTCAGTCCATTTCTTAAACATAAAAGCATGCTTTGTGTTTACAATATGTAAATGCTTTTAAAAAACAAAGACTGCTTATGAGTAGAGCTCCACGTGTTTTCCCTCTGTGAACGGGAGCAAAACTGTAACTGGGGTCACTGAGACTTCTGAAGTGTGTGAAAGTGCAACACGCGTTCCAGTGTGTCGACTGACACGGCGTCAATGAAAACGATCTGTCATCAAATGCTGATCTCGAGAACCGCAGAGCAAAGAGACCACAAGCAGGACGAGGCCACAGACACTTGGATTCTCCTCAGACTGAGAGAAATTATTCCAGGCGCTGTGGTCCTACCAAGATCTTTGAGCATGACATTACCCCGCACGCAGTGCCAAACGCAACTTCTCCAAACGTTTTCCCACATCATACCCTGCTGCATCATACCCGATAGCAAAATGCTGTCTTCTACTTTCTGACCTACAGCACATAAAATATGGATTCTCAGTGAGAGTAATACATAACAAATGTTTTTTCATTGCACGAAACATTCTGTCGTATAAGGCAAGTGGAAATTTCCAGACTGACTGCAAACAATAAAGGCATGTAATTCACAAGCCTCTTTTGCAAGTGCTTGAGAAACGACTGTTAACGTTAGGAGGTACGTTATAACTGTGGTGAACTCAATTAAGTGGTAAGGTTTTAATTTCATGGACCTAGTGTGTTCCTATTAATGTTTGTTTAATGTAATTCTTTTTATGTAAAATCTGTATTTTTAGGTATATAGGGAAAAGAATGCTGAGGATGGAGCTGCCAGACAGGAGGAGAGGAGGAAGGCCAAAGATGAGGTTCATGGATGTAGTGAGGGAGGACATGAGAGAGGTTGGGGTGACAGAGGAAGCTGCAGATAACAGGTTGGCATAGAGAAGGATGGTGCACTGTGGCGCCCCCTAGAGGGAGCAGCCAAAAGACAAAGAAGAAGTTTTTTGTAACATCTACATGAAAACAAAGACTGCTGAATTATTTGAACATGACAGTCTGTAGGTTTTTGATAATATCCTTCTTCAAAGTACACAGTGAACTGAAATGCCACAGTGTTTGCCTGGGAAAACTTCAAGCAGGCAGGCCAAATTCATCCCTGCCAGCAAGTGCCAACTGTGAGTCACAGGGTACAATATAGAAGCTTGTACAGTGACTGGAAATACATGGCATCTCTCTCTGCAAAACACAGAGCGAGCCCCCGAGCTTCCAACCAGGCTGAAACAGTTGGTCAGCACTCACACGCCATCCTGGGAAAAGCGCTCCACACCCGGCATACCACTAGGGGGTGCTCAAGACATGACCCCTCCCCCCCCCCAGTGACCTCTCATCTTGGATTACGTCAAACATTTTTGAACCTGTTTCTTCGTTAACATTAACTTGCATGAAGGGATGAAGTTGCTGTTTTACAGCACTGAGCAGACCTTTTATCTCAGTGCCCAGAAAGTGGGCTCACCTGGCGGGAGCACTGTCTCTCTCTCATGGCCTTTAAGCTGCCGTTCCAGTGGAGCAACTGGAAGACCGTCATCAGCTCCTGGAAAAGATGGCGTAGCAAATTATGGCTTAGAAAACTGGGCTCTTTATTCAAATTACACAACGCGAGTCTCGACCTTCTCCTCATCCTCTCCGGAGACATTCAGTCGAAAAACAAAAACACTCCTCACAGCGACGCCCACGCTTTTCATAGACTGTAATTAATCCCACCTCTGCAAGCAATCACATCCAGCATTAATCACCACAGTCCCTGGGCTCGTTTGATTGGCCAAAGAAAAACTCAGATTCACATGCAATATTCTGGAGGCGTCCAACATAAGCATTTGATGTAGGGTTTGGATATGATTTTGGTTTTGAACTGCTGGATGACAAACAGCGAAAGACGACGTGCCAGATGTTAAGCGCTGATACTCAGCAAGCTTCAAATGCTGTTCTTGACAGTTCCTGACCCAAGATATGTCTTAACCTAAAAATTCACGTCTCTTCTTTGTCTGCGATTTTGCTTAACGGAATACATGGAAGCATTCATTATGTTAACTCTTCAATTACTATGCTACTTACATTTTTTTTAACCTTTAATCTATGCCCACACAACCACTTCCTGTCCTGCTTTCCTTCTCTAGATGATACATCTGGATCGTAGGTCAACAGCTGTGGTAAGAGTTCAAAATCCCGCTTTTTAAGCATGACAATGTAGCAAGGCTGACCTAAGTTCTCTCTATTATCGTTTATCAACAGCGAACTTCCAGTACCAGACTGGGACCATCCACCACATTCTTTCCTGCATTATGAATTGGTTGGTTTTGCTTGCTGATCTGTCTGTTAACTGAGACTGCTCATTCAGGGGAGCCATCATCTACCTGAAACTCCAGCATGGACTTTCCCTTGTTGGATTCCAGCATGAAGCGGAACGCACCAATGCCAGTGTTTGGATTGTCTGCCTCTTCTCTGTTGCCCTGCAACAAAAAAACAGCAATCTTTCCCAGGGAAATCAAACATTCAAGACAGAGAGACGAACAAGGAAGTGCCCGCTAATCACCCAGATGGACATAATGAATAGATGACATGTCAAACCAGCATTGAAATATGACACATAAGCACAACATGGCTGTAATTAACACCATGTGCTGGGTAGCTCTGGGTGTTCTGCCTCACTGATCAGCACAGCTCCATGTTTGGTATCATAGAAAGAAACAAGTATTATGATGCTAAGCAATATATAGCTCTGATTTAACTTATGAAGGTCTTAGGTTGTCCCAAACAGGCAGCAAAATCGTCCTCTATTTTGATACACCTCTACGTTCTCTGACATTATGTGATTCCTGAGCCAAAAACACAGGCGTAATCATTCCCACATAAAAATGTGCCATGAAGGTACAGTAAACACACAAACTCAACAAGTACCGTGGGCTTCATTACCATTCAGGAGCCTTGGCACTGGGGCACTGACAGTGTGGCACTCACCTCACATTAGGGCACTGACAGTGTGGCACTCACCTCACATTAGGGCACTGACAGTGTGGCACTCACCTCACGTTAGGGCACTGAGAGTGTGGCACTCACCTCACGTTAGGGCACTGACAGTGTGGCACTCACCTCACAATGGGGCACTGACAGTGTGGCACTCACCTCACAATGGGGCACTGACAGTGTGGCACTCACCTCACATTAGGGCACTGACAGTGTGGCACTGACAGTATGGTGTTCACCTCACAGTGTGGTACTGACAGTATGATGTTCACCTCACAATGGGGCACTGACAGCGTGGCTCTCACCTCAAAATGGGGCACTGACAGTGTGGCACTTGTACTGGGGCACTCATAGTATGGCACTCATACTGGGGCACTGACAGTGTGGCACTCGTTCTGGGGCACTCACATTGAAAGAGGCCAGAGCCTCACACACGCTCTTCTCGATGAACTCGTCCGTGATGCGTCTCGAGGGATGCTCGTTGAAGACGGAGTTCATCAGGGCGATCTTCGCCGCGCTACGTCTCGCCTCAGCCTTTGTTGGACAGAACTGTCAACACCAGACACACCAAGTTGAGGACAAAAATGTCAATATGCAGAGGGATGAATTTTGTTGCCCACAAACTACAGGTTTTATACCCTGATGGCCAAGGCATTTTTACTTAATATACTGCATAACCAGTATCAACGTGGAAGGACTGCCGACTCAGTTACTACCTATACACACAGCTTTACTGTTAAGGATAAAAATACACAGTTACTTATGTTCATGTTTGCAAGGAGCCCCAGACTCACCAGGTGACGGAAATGACAAGAGAAGGGGTTTTAGATTTCAGTTAGATGCAGCAGAGTCAGTATGGCTCCCGAAAAAACAACTGGGTGAGTGTTAGGAGACCGGGGCTTCTCCGTTTCCTCCAAAACTCAATGTTTCTACCTAATCACGAACAGATGAACGGCCGTATGAATTTCCAACCACAGTGTATGCTCCTACATGCCAATTTGCTGCAAAAAAAAAAAAAAAAAAACAAACCTAGCCCACTAAAACTTCCACATTTTTTTTGCCCGTATCCACACTTGGAGCAGTGTTCAGATTGACGGAAAGGGAGACAACCGCAAGATTAAAAAGACGTGTTCTGAAAGCTGCCTTATAGGCAAACACTTGCGATTCAGCAGAGCGTCTGCTCTGAATACGACCATATTTAAAAAGCGGTTTTGCTCTGGCCAGCCAACTTCGTGATGTGCATCCGTCCCTCCGAGGATGCCTTGCAACTGAACCCAACTCCTTCCTGAGCCATCACTGACTGAGTGGGTTAAGGTGCATAACAAGCGTAACAAACCAAATCAAGGCAGCAACGCTCGGTCCGAAGTGCCTGACTTGCTCTCGTTCTGCAAATAACGGAAATTTGTAATTCAAGCGTGGATACAAACCAGATAGGCCCTGTGGGGAAGCGTTTTCATAAATGAGTCTGTAATTTATGTGCCCTTAGAATGCTTCTGCAGCACACTGGACATGATTGGCTTAGCCCTAGCCAATCAGGTGCAAGAGACAAGGCTTTCAGGGACACATGCCTTAGCGCTGGATGTGCTATCTGTCCACGGTCCAACACTGCTCCATGTGCCAAAAGAGGAAAAGGATTAAAGATTAATAAAAAAAAAAAAATGCTCTTGCAAGACCTTTCCACCTGTTTGTCCAATGCCTGCTTTTATTTTCAGGGTTTAGCATGCCATGGTTATTGCAGAAGAAAAATTATATAATTTTAATAAAACGAAGCAAACACATAGCTCAGAGCTACGTTTGTCTCCATTGTGTTTCTAACGTATTCAATTAATGGGAATAAAATATAAATACAAAGGAAACTGAACTTACTGATGAAACACAGACACTGAGGATGAAGCAAACAACAGCTTCAAGTCCATGGATGTGTCTTTTAAGGCAAAAATGTGTGTGTTAGACAGCAGTTTTAGTTATAATCCCAGCCTGTTCACTGCTGTTCGTAAATTTTCCAAGTCATAGCCAGAGGTGCTCTTTTGTATTAAGACACTGAATTCTGTGTCCTTCTACAATTCACAGTTTAAGAGCCAAATAGCCGGTCACTGGCAGCTGCTAATGTTGCTACATACAATAAAAAGCAAGCCAATGCAGCTACAAACAAGAGCGAGCTAGCTTTCACCGACTTCCCCAAATGCCAAACTGAAGAGCAGGAAGACCAGAAGCACGTTACCGAACAGCTGCCAACGTTTGCTTGCTTTTGGATGCAAACAGGGTATTTTCCACCAATGACAGATTAACGCAGAGCATTAAAATTTCCATCACCGTGATCGCTGGGCTGAGACCGTGTTCTCGTGGGTGGCTCGCCGTGGACATAAAAGAGTGCTGCTTAGCTCCATGCGTACTCAGGGAGGGGGCTGTGTACTCAGAATGAGCTTCAGAGAAACCAAGAGCAGAAGGACAGTGCTGACATTAATGCTAAATGTATTTATTTCTTCCCCTGAACCCACAGAGCTACGCAATGCTTTCTATGTAAAATGCATTACCACAGCCTTGGGATTAGGCCTACAGGGGACAAACACATTGATATGGACCATCAGTGGGTAAATGTGCATCTCTTATGTGTGTGACTATGGTTGCTTTTGAGGGTCATGTGGGGGTGGGGCTTCTTAACACAGTGGCGTGGGCTCCCGTGTTCAGGGAAAACTGGCAAGGATTTAACACGGGCTGTGGTGAAGAGAGGAAATCAGAACAAGCTGACATGGTCTAGCGCACAACAAAAAGTCGATTTTGAGGGATTTATTGAACCGTTACAATGAAAACGAACCCGAAAGTGCCATCAGTGCCATGGCGTGGGTCAGGATGACATAGCAGCGAAGGACTTCAGGTTGATTAAGAACGAGTTGCTTTGCCAACCAAACTTCATTAATGACACGAACGCATGATGTTAATGGCAGAAACAGTGCTATGACTGAACACACGGCAGGGTTTTCCAACATCCATGGGTCACCTCTGTCTCCCTACCATACATTAGCTCGGTACGGTAAAACTCCTAATCATGGCTATTACAAAAACAGCTGCGTAAATAAAAATGTGACTAGTAGGATGCAGCAGTGCTGGCTCTCAGTGTTGCCTTCATAACAACCTGAATCCATCAAAGCTTTAGAAGGTGTCAAAATAACACCACAAGGAATTAGACACAACGCCAACTGCAACACTTCTCATGCTTGATCCAAACTTCTGGCTGATGCATCTCTACTCCTAATACCCTGTTCCTCCTTATGCTATGAGGGCTTGACTAAACTGAGAGCTGGCATCTGGGCAAGCTCTTGCTCCTCACAGTCATTACTCAAAATCCACTCCTGGAATATGCCAGCATCGTGAATCTCATTGGGGATTGCTCACTGATAGGTGGGCACCCTGCTCTCATAAAAAGATGCCCCTGACTGTGTGCAGTGCTGCAGAACTGAAGCCCTACTTCAGGCATGCCAAGGGCCCTCAGCTGTGCCAAAAATTACACACTGATCACTATCGCACGGGCACCTGCAGCCTGACGTCAAGCCAGACTGATCTACGCCATTTCCGTGGAGTCACGGCACAGCTAATGGCTGAAGATATAAGGCACCTGGATTTGTGAGAGGGCGTAATATTTTCTCAGTCCATGATCTGTGTTCCATAACTCACTGCTCTTTCCCACTAGCGGCCAACAGGTCTGAATGGCAGCCAGGTTACTGGCAAGCCGAGCGCTGCTATGTGACTTCTGCCTCTCCATTACGCTCAGCTTTTAGCTGCGACCCGTCCATCATACTGCTGAAGTTATACAGGCTGACACAACTAACAGGCTCTCTCTAACACCAGCCGAAGGTAACACTGATGTTCATGACAATAACACCACAGTTATTCTGGGATAGTAACAGCATTGCTTCTTGCACAGACTACCATGTCCTGTGACATTAAATCTGTTTTACTGCCTGTTGTCAGCACCCAACCATCTACCTAAAGTGACATACATGAACATTCAATGCCATCGTTGCCTACATATTGTGTGATTATACAATTTTTACTATGCATGTTATGTTCGGATTTTAATGCTTGAAATGGTTTTTGCAATGTCTTTTTTTGCACAGAATGCGTTTTATATAAGAGTAATTCTCAATACATCCACATGAATTTAGAGTTACCGGCATATTTTAGTCTGTTTCCATTATGATTTTCAGGTTAGTCACTGAAAGAATGGCTTCAGAAATGTGACAAATTGAACAGACACACCTGGCAATGCAAAGTCCAGAAAGTCAAATGGTTACTAATGATATGCCTAGCAGCGCCGTGGTTCCGTAATGTGTCAGACATCTTAGGGTTTTACCTCAGTGGGAAGCCACTATCCACAATGAGGTTTAAATGTGGGATTAGCAGATTGGGTGGGGTCACAGATTTAAATTAATCTGGATTTCGTAATCAGCGCTAATCCCTAACATGGGACAACAGTTTATAAAAACCCACATTTATACTTACATGTATCTTTTTGCAGATGCATATACAAACATACATACATATATATCATAGTCTGTATTTTCACTAAATTTAATTTCCAAATGAATCAACCCTGCAGCCATCTACTACAGTTCCTGTCCTCCACTGTGATCACTTTGGTTTCTCGATCCCCTGCCCCCCCCCCACAGTTCCACTCCCCCCCACCACCGTCCTTAAAACCCTCTCTTTGTAATGGTTACACTGATCCCAGCTCTTTGACAATGACTTCCAGACGAGACCGCAGCCCCCTGACTCACTCCAGATGCAGCAGAACCGGGGCCCGCCTCTCCGGACCCGCATCCCGAGACCCATTCCGCGCAGCAGCTGCACTCCCATGATTCCACGCTCTCCTAAGAGCTGAACCACCCCTTCTGAGCACTGCAACTGCTCAGTCAGCCTATCTCCTCACCGCAAATCAGCATCTGGCTCACGCTCCGCGTCCCCTTAACAGCAGACTTCCACTTTGAAATGAGAGCGTCCTGTTTGTAAAACTCACACTGAAATCCGATCTGTTCATTGACTGCGGAGCTGTCCTGTGGTCGTAAACAAACCACGACGCCACCTTTATAAGTGCATCTCACTTTCTGATGCAACGCAAAAATATTTCAGTCCCATACGGTTTTGCATCAGTTGACAAACTCAGCAGGGGTTCCCATGCACAGCCGAATGTTATGTTAACAGCCTCCTAGGGTTATGAGCCTGCTAGTGTATTGCACAGCGTAGCAGCATCCCCACACACAACCCTCTCCTGTTTTCTTCAATGTAATTACATTTTGTAGGCAAAAGACCATGCAGAATAACCAAATGAAACTACTCCTCAATAAAATTACAGTTACATTATGGTGGAACAGTCAGTCAGGCCATTAACATCTAATAAAACTTTTCCAGACATCTGGGGCACAGTTTCTGTTTTTTTTTTCTCTCTGAATAAAGAGGGATGAAGCACCAGACGGGACTCACCTGAAAGCTGCCGAAGCAGCTGCCCCCAGGGAGGCTGACGTAGCAGACGTACGGTGGGTTGTTGGAGGGCACCATCTCATAGACGACCAGCGCCCCATTCCTCAGGTCAGCGCCCCGCGACTGCTTCATCTGCCAGAACTCCTGCAGGGCCTCCACCACGTTCACTGGAGAAGCAGCACAGCAAAAGCTTGGCCATCACACGACGCAGGTACTGGGTGGCAACGCTGCGAGGCCAAGCGAGGCGACTCCCACCAATCCCACGCCACGTCGACCACGCGAAAAAAGTGCCAGTGCAGTTGCCATGGCAATGGACTGAAATTAACAGGCAGCCAATGCCATCATCTGGCTAGGCGGACTGCGAGACAAAAGCAGGGACCCCTTCTGATGGCAGCAGTTTGAAAACAGCACCCCGTTGTGGGTATATAGTTGGCCTGGTGCCAGTCCCCTATGTACTCCTCTATTTCCAGCTGAATGCAAGTGGCTTGAGCCAGTCTGAGGGTACGTTTATGATTGACTGAACACACAAATGGCCATTGTGGCTTCTCACACAGCATTAATGGGCCAGTAGGAAGCCCTCTTCCATCTGGATGCAGCATAAACCAACACGCCAGCTACAGATTGGCCCGTCTTTCCAAGAAATTATCACGCACAAGGTTCCACCAAAAACCCCACGGCACTAATCTCCATAGTGTGCATGCCATAACCTCCACATCCCATAAACGTTCACTGATGAATCATCCAAACCAACCAAACAAGATACTGGTTATTTGTCACAGTGGTAAGGCATCTTTGAACCCCGAAGGGAAATGTTAAACTGGCATCCCCAGTGGAAGGTACTCAGAGGACCAGGCAAGTGGGGAACACTATATTTTAACAGTTCAAAGTTAAGGTGACTGGAGAATGCTGCTGCAACTGTTATCTAAGAGTCCAATGATTCTGAGGAACCATACAGCAGGTAGAACTGGGAGAAGGGAATAAGGAATATTCTCCATCATGAAATTTTTGCTTTATTTATGTTAGAAGTACATCAGCTGTACTATACACTAAATTCAAGACTTCAGTTTAGAGTCCTCAAACTTCTCCAGGCAATCCAACTGTAGAAATCTTGGAGTTTTAACAAAGATATTAATAAGGATAAATCTACGTAAGTACTGTAACTAGTTTCCAACCTACAAAAAAATAATATGAGACATTATTAAATGACGGTGGACAGCAATACTTTTGGTGCAAAACGTTTCTTGCACATTGCAGAGTTTGCTTACTTCATCCGACGTCAAGACGTAGTGTTGTTCTCTAGAAAGAACAGGACACTTCGGGCTGTGTTTATGGCTTTCTTACAACACGACTATAATTTACTCCGAGAAACTCATCGTGGCCTCCAGGAACAGAGCGCTGAGAAGTGTGATGGAGCACGTTTTCCATACACAGAACGCAGATCGTGTCTCAAACATGTTTGTAAACTCTCTCTCTCTCGCTCTCTCGCTAGAAAAGGTTACTTGTTTATTCTAAATGCTGAGATGCGACAACCAAAAAAGGAACATCGCCACATTTCTGGATCTGATGGTGTCCGAAGTAAGTTCACTGGACGATCTTATGCATGCACATTATACCTTAATTTTCTCACGGAAAACTAAAACAAGTACATTTGTGAATAACACAATAATAAGTACCATATGCATTGGAGGGGAACGACCCTAAAATTTATAGGAAATGGCATTTGTCCTTGTTTCTACCTTATTTTACCATATGCTACAAAAAACTTGTATATACGCATACATCTGGCATTAAATCCAGGAAATTTCTGCAAACAACACAATAGCGAAAATAAACTGCATTCATTGCATTTTACCTTGTTATTTCAACTCCTTTATTATTGTTGTTCAATAATAATAACAGTAATAATAACTGATAATTTGAAACAAGCTAACTACAGTTTTGACATTATGCATCATTTTTACATTCCAAAGATTTCAAAGCATGAACAGATCCAAATTAGGGGAGACGTATTTTCGTCTTACCTCTTCCATACCCCTGGGTGTGCTTCGCAAAGCTCCTCACGACCGCTTCCACTGCCTCTCGCAGCACCGTCGGGTTTCCCGGATTGCAGAGTCCAAGTCCGGCCATCCCCGCGGCTCCCAGCCCGCTGCTCCCCGGTACGCCCACCCCGAGGCTGTGGAGCTGTAGCGGCGGTGGAGGCGGGGGCGGCCCGGAGGAAGCAGACAAGCACACCGATGGTGGCTGAGGAGGAGCGGTGGGTACGGTGACTCCTGGCCGGAGGGAAGAGCGGAGTGTCCCGGCAGAGCCAGCTCCAAATCCTATTCCTGGCTGGAGACGTTGAGGGCGAATAGATTCCATTGTTCGAGGGTAACACGGAGGAAAAGGGGGAAAGGAAACGCGCTGGACCTACGGGGGCTGGGAATCAAAGGGAAAAGTTTTCGGGCAGGAACGGGAAAAAATCAGGGTACGACAAAAGATTAGGGAGCTCGGGATGAGGGTAATTAAAAGAATAACGGGAACGTCCTGACAGTGTTTTAAGAATTCGGCCAATCACGTTTGAGTTTGCGGGGATTAGGCTGTTTGACCGTCAATCACTTAGTGTGGGCGGGGACATCACGGCCTGGGAACAGGAGCGCTGACGGGAGCGTCTAGAGATTTATTTCAATCATACATGAAAGAACTGGTGTGGAAATAAGTTAAGATGTAAGAAGCTAAAGTGATACGATTAATAACGCACTTACAGTACTGTGCACCGCAATCATGCCTCCGTCGTTTAAGATCTTACATTTTGATCTTATTTTCATCTTTTTCCTGGTTAAAGGTATTATCATTCAAAGCTATTTAAAAATCAATTTACACAACTAGTACACTATCATGACTAAATCTAAAGTCTAAGAAGACTAAGTCTTTAACTGGTTAATTTTAAATATCTTTTCTGCAGATTTAAATTAAAATAGCGCTGTTCTTAATTAGCCCGTAAAAATGTATTTTGAAAACATTACTAGGGGCACATGGATTCCAACGGTAACCTTCGGTTTTGAAAATGCAGCGTGACAATTTGTAACATATCTATTATGCATTTTACTCAAACTCAAAACGTTTAACTTTGTCCATCACACCAGATACCCTATCTAAATAAAGTATACATGCATATTTAATGTTGAAGGTGTTTGTGCATATTTGATTGAACCGCCAAGTCTTTTCACAAGCAGAAGACTGTCCATGTTTGATTAATCACAATATTCTTTACTCAATTTAGAATTGCCCTAACGTGTCAGTGTATTTACAGTTTGGCTCTGCGTCCCCCTAGTGGTTTGTAACGGTATACCATTCTGTAGAACTCTAGTCAGTCAGTGAGTGAGTTTGTTAACTTCCTATACCGCTAATTCCTGGTGAGGGTCGCGGGGAAGCCTGGAGCCCATCCCAGAGCACAGGCAGGGGACAGCGTCAACCCACCACAGGGCACACACACAATGGGCAATTTGGACACACCAATCAACCTAACCTGCATGTTTTTGGATTGTGGGAGGAAACCAGAGAACCTGGAGAAAATCCACTAAGCACAGGTAGAACATGCAAACTCCACACACACACAGACAGACAGACAGAGAGAGAGAGAGAGAGAGAGACAGACAGACCAACTGACCCAAGGCAGGAACCGAACCCCCAGCCTGGAAGTACGAGGCGACAGGGCTAACCAGCACACCACCATGCCACCCCTAGATGGCTGTATTTGTATTAAATTAGAAGTATGTTGAACTGAGCACGTCCATGTTATAAATGAGATACATGATTGCAGGTTTAATTACATTTGTGTTTAGGAACAGTATACCTTAGTGATATGTTGAATGGTTTGCTCCAATAAGTCGCAGTTTTACAACAATAAAATAGATTAATAAACAATTAAGGTCACAGCAGCCATCTAAAGATGCATACAGGAGTGAACATTGAAGCAGGGAAGAGACACTGACAGAAGCACCTGACAAGACTCCCAATCACAAATAATTACCGTATTTCCAAATGAGTATAATAAAAAATAATTGACGTATGGTGTAGGAATGGCAGGGGGTCTCGTTGGCATGGCAGCCCGTTGGCATGGCGGCCCGTTGGCATGGCGGCCTGCCATACCTGTACATAGGGGAATTATAGGGGAAACACTGCAGATTGATTTGTCTTCACATCATAACAAGGGCTTTCTAAGAAATACATCAAACAGACGTTCGGTGCTTGGCTGTTATCTTCCCTAAGCCCTTGGGTCAGGGGTGTCAAAGTTCGGTCCTGGAGGGGCTGCAGTGGGTGCAGGTTTATGTTTCAGCCAAATTCCGCTCTTAATAGATAATTTCAAATAAACGTTATTGACTTTTTCTATAATTACTGTGTCAATTCAGCAGTGCCAAAAAGGATGGCAAATACAGATATTGCGTCATATAATTTTTTTAACAGTTATGGTATACCTTTATCTTTAATCGGTAAATCCATTTCTTGTTAACGATCACCTTAGTCACTGCTCCTGATTAAGCATTCTTTGTCATTGGCACCTGTTTCTGCTGTTCATTAATTATTACAATTTGAATACAATTAATGGTTACTGGTTTGAATTAAACACCACACTAAATTACTCAGACATATTCTGCTCAGATTCTGCAGTTAGAGAGCCTTTATATGTAATATGTGATTTATACTTTTGTTACAGATCTTAAAGCACAAGAGTCTCAATTGTTTCTTTCTTTCACCTGATTAAGACAACTAAGTGCAGACTGATGGAATTGATCAGGAAGAATGAAGAGAAGCAGGGATATACTGATAATTTAACTTAAGACTTAAGATAACGGTCAAATTAAAATGAATGAATTGGTTGGAAGAAACACCTACACCCACTGCGGCCCTCCAGAACCGTACTTTGACACCCCTACCTTAGGTCATCGTTATAAAGATTTGCCTTGTAGTAACGCTGAACGAACACAAGGTGCCGTAATAGTCTAATCCAATGAGAGATTGAGAAATTCATATTCAGACTAAGGTCCTGAGCTATGGATATAAAGGATGCCATTAACTTCTAATATTTACCTATTTACATTGCAATACAATTACATTGACAAGACTTCAAACAAAGGATTGGTCAGGAACTGGACACTGAAACACACACTGCTGTATTTTAAAATATTTTTAATAGTTATAATGTACTATTTGAACAACCACACAACAGTGGACATCCCGTATTCAGAGGGATATGTTTTCATATCTGAAATGTACTCAGTCTGTGGACTCATTTTTGACACATGTTCACCCAAAAACAAGTAGTAAGAACTATGTGTTTTTCACACATATGTTCCTGTTCCCATGGTGACAGCAGTGTTTGCACATGTTGTGCTGTGACTCTGCGTCACATGTTGACTCAGACGTGAGCAGAGGGAACACGTGGCATGGGTGGGAGAAACAAACAAACATGGAGATAAAACAATGATAATACAGGGAGCGGGGGGGTGTATATGAAGTTCTGGTGGCAGATTAAATTAAGGCTACGTCACATAGCATCTGGCAATTTGAAGCTGACCTCTGGACCATTATGTGTCCTCGACACCTTCCTTACTTACTGCTGGGAATAACTACTGCTGTCATGGATTCCATTCCTAAACTTTATACAGAAAATCCGCTTTTTCCATTTTGTCACTTTTATGACCAACCACTGAACTCTCAATAATAAATGTTAAAGTCTGTTTTCTCTTGTGTGTATATTTACAAATGTTAGTAATGTAATAACATTGGCTATTCTCACCCATTATTTAACCTTTTAGCATGTTAACGGAAAACACCATCCGCTTCAATACTTTCAATTTCACCGTGACTTCTCCTGACCTGGACTATCCTATCTGTTGCTAAGAACACGAAGGCTGAACGTTCTGTAAAAGCACAGCCTCTTTTATCCTGTGTTTTAGCTGAATTGTACAACTACTGACAACGTGATACGCAAGTCCCAGTTCCTTCTCTCTAGCAATAAAATTGATTCCATTACAACTTAAAATCTGTACCCTTGTTGGTTTTGTTCAGGAAAACATATTATGTCAAATTGCTAGTATAACATAATGCACATTTGATACAGAGGTATTAACAGTTAAGGTATCCTGCAAGCGAAGTCAGTGCCCATTGTAAAACACAAAACAGTTGGATTACTATCCATCCATCCATTATCGGAACCGCTTATTCCTGGTGAGGGTCGCGGGGAAGCCTGGAGCCCATCCCAGAGCACAAAGGGCGCAGGGCAGGGGACACCCAGGGCGGGGCGCCAACCCACCACAGGGCAGTTGGATTACTAGCTACATGGAAATATCAACAAACTAATAGTGGAGTTTGTAAGTATACACTGAGGGTTAGTTACACGAAATACATTACAGAGAAAAGATTGGGTAAGAGGGATATAACCAAATTGTTCAGGCAGACGTAAGAAGCTTCCTTCACCCTTTGTGAGTTGGATGCACAATGTCAGTGTGAGGCAAGCTGCCATGGACATTGACCCCTTCAGCTGTTAAACTCGCATGTTTCTGATACCGCTGCTTTTAGAAGGCTGGTTACAATGGCACAGTCATGGGTGATATTACCAGGGTTGCCCCTGAGGTAACCATTGTCCCCGATAAGGTGAGAAGAAAAGGGCAGCTGAATGAGAATGCTGAGGTTGCTGGTACCAACCCAGCCCCCCCACACTCGTCAGACATTCAGAGCAACATGGACTAAAGCTTAGAAAGTGCCGGAAGAGCGCAGGGTGCTAATCTTCTGGGAGCCGATGCCGCGTTCCACTGTGGATTGAATCATAATTAGCGGCAGCGGGAGGAACAATGGCCCCGGACGTGAAACTGTCACCAAGCGCTCCGCGTTCTTGTAGTGGGTCTGTTGTTGAGGCCCTGAGGAGAAGTGCTTCACTTTGAATTGGTTTGGCCATTGTCCATATGCATGCACAACACCCAACCGCCGGACACCGCTTGGAATAAGAACACTTAAATGCAATAAAGGCGGAAAAGCAAAGAGCTGGAGTGGCACGTGACAGAGTGGTTTTTTGTAGGCGTTGTGTGGCCGGATGCTGGTGGAGCGTGGATGACAATGATGTGTGTGCGGAGCACTGTTAGTCTTCACCACCAGGCGTATGTGAGCCAGGGATGTGAGCTGAAGTCCCACCACGTTGCATTAATCAGCCAATTTGTTCACACGGGCAGGCAAAGCACACAGGGTGGGGAGAGTGGTGTGGGGGTTGTGGGCAGAGTGGGCTGCACGCCTGCACCTTGACTCTCGGGCCCTGTGGGTGGAGGATCTGGGCTGAAGCCTTTTGGTCCTGCAAGGCCAAAAAGCACCGTGTGACGCGATGGTCTTCCTGATTAACTGGTTAATATGCAAACGTATCTTATCTGACAGCCACTTGATTTTGATGAGCATATCTGCACGTCAACATTGTGCCTTTTGTGGTGTTTGTGCATTTAAAGGTGGGTGGGCTAGGGTAGGGTGGGGGGGCGCTGTGTAGGAGAGGCTGCACAGCTGTTTCTGGGTTGCAGTGTTTCAGAACTAACTGATTAGAACCACCAGCAATTGTGTCTAGGAATGTAACGTGTCATGGAAAGCCAGGAATGACTGACACCTTCAACAACCAATCGCATCGTGCGGCTTATCTCACCCCTCCCTGCAGAATCTCAGCAGAGACACAGAAAGTCACAGTTCAAACGTACAGACTGAACTAGGCCCTGTAACACTGTATAAACCGAAAAAAAACATGTATGAAATTTTGTGGGGTGGGGTTTCCATTGGACTGCTGTGCGACTGGAACATGTTAAGAATTTGCTTTACAAATCAATTTTCTGTGACTGTTAAAAGAACTTATTGCTGGAAAGATGAGTCAAAAATCTAACGATCTGTCTTCAATAATTTGACCCTCTGAGGCAGTTTTTGAACAAATGTAGGTGTCAGAATGCTGCTCATTTCTCATCTGCATTAAAATGTAGAGATTTCAAAGTAAATGGAGCAGTCATAAATGTGTGGGAAAACAGTAGTGTCACGTACAATATACATAATTCCTCTGTATTTCATCATATGTTATAGTGAGGATATAATTACCGTTTAAAATTACATAGTTGGCTGTTAAAGGAACTAAATGTTTTATTATAGCCTCATTTTCTTTGTTGTCTGCACTTAAAATGGTAGTAGGCCAACGCATATACATTAGTGAATTATAATAGTATAAACAGTGGGATAATAAATTACATTACATCACTTTAAACGTCACCCTTCAGGACCAAGTCAGCTGAGGTATTACTTTCATACGACCGTATCTTCCATTAACTCTGTATCATAATATTTATAGATCAAAGAAATCAAAGTCAGCGCTTCAGTATTGTGATTAACTATGCAAAACCTTGTTTTTACTTAGTTCCCTTCAGACTGAGCAATTTGAAAAGACAGCTGATCTGGTCCATGTGCTTTGTAAGATAACTAACAATGAGTGTTTACGAACAGGGTGCTGTGACTTTTTTGTAACAGATAATCTTGTCGCTTTGAGTACTCTTTCTCGCGAACAGTTCGGAATGTCTGTGCCCTGAATCTCTTGAATGTTTCAGATTGGACTAACAGATTAACAGCTTCACTGTTTGCATGTTTGTAGAGTCAGCACTCACATCACAAACGGCTCTTGGACTTTGAGAAGATCATTTTGGTGGCATGCCAAGCACCAAGGGTCAGCCAACACTGACTTCTGTTGTCATCACACACTGATTGGCAGGTTGCACTACCCAATGGGAGGTCACATAATTGTCCCCAGCAGCCAATGGGCATGGGTTCAACTGGGGCCTCCTTTCTCCAAGGAGCCATAAGAACCCTTAGCACCCCAGGAGAGGTACCATCTGGTCTTAGAAGCCCATCTGTGAAGGTAAGCGTCCTCTGTTTGTCTGATGAGAAAATCACACATTTTTTATGCTATTTACTTTGTGGCTTGCTTGCAGTTTGAGGGGAAAAAGTTCTACAAATTTCCAAAACAGTTTGTATAATTTAAGAGTCTTTGCTTCTACATAGTTTAGAAAATCATAAACACTTAATATTTTGTATAACTCATAAATTGAATTTGTGTATTACTACGGACAAAGTTATTTACATCTTTTGTCAAGTTGTTTGGATCTTGAAACAAAAGCAACTCAGTACTAGATTGTATTCATCGTACGAAATGGAGCACGTGATGTTTTGTATCAGACTGCCAATGCCAAAAAGGACAGAACTAATTTGTTTTTCTTTTTTTGTCAGGAGCCTGTCCAATCGGCAGCCATGAAATTTTCTCTGATCACCGCCCTTGTTGTCGCGCTGGCTCTTGCACAAGGTATCCTTTCTTCAGTCACAGTGGGGTGGGGGGGATCACAAAAGCTATGTAGGGCAGTGCCACACAAATGACACAGTCTTAGTGGAAGTTTGTCTGGTCCTGAAGGGTACACACAGTAACGGCCTCGTTTGCCTTGTCTGCTGTCCGTATGGAGTGTTACAGAGCAGCTGGTGTGTCTGCCTGCACTCCACACTGTCCATCTTGTGTGGAGTTTGCCCATCTTTGTCTAATGCCCGCCTTGTGCATCTCTGGGTCCTGCAGGCAGCGAGTCTGCCTCTGTGGTGAAGCCCGAAACCTTCGATCTGGACACGATGACTCAGTACCTCAAGAGCATCTCTGACATACTCAGCAAAACTGCTGAGGACATGATTGAGAAAGTGAAGGTTCAGGATCTCACAGACCAAGCCCAGTAAGTTTCTGACTTCCTCTGTGTGGTGAGTGTGTGCGGTGGGGGGTTATGGCGGACTGACGGGTCAGTTTACTCTGCTTTGATGACAGGTCAGTAGGGCTTTGCAGTGTTCCATTGTCCGCTCACCTTTCTTTCTTCTGTTGCTCATGCTGATGTGCACCGACACATGTTCACTTGTGGTCAAGCTTTTTGCCAGAGTGGCTCCTGTGAACATTGTCTTCCACATACAGAAGTGCAGCTGTGCTCTGTTTGACACTCTGTCCTCTCTCCTGCCCTCAGGGCTTACATTGAGGAAAGCAGATCCCAGTTCCAGCCCATAGCTGACAAGGTCCAGGAGCACTTGAAGCCCCTGGGGGATAAATTCAAGGAGCTGCAGCCCCTGGCTGACACCATACAGACCCAGCTGGATGAGATCTTCAAGATGGCTCTGCAGCAGACCAAGGCCCTGGCCTCCAAGTAGAGTTGCCTCCCTGCCGCTGTGCATGCTGGGACTGAGGAGGACCCACAGGAACACCTGGGCCCAGATCACACCTTCCTCAAGCCTTCCCGTAACTCTTTAGCCTAAGCTGCTGTAACATGTCAAAATAAAGAGCTTGAAATAGACCCACAATGTTGTTGTGTGAATCTTCATTACCTGTCTGAGTGTATTAGCCCCACTGGTCTCTGAGATACCACACACACACTGGAACCTACCTGAAGCTGTATTTGTGGGAAAGACTTCAGAATTTACAGGTTTTTAAAAATATTAATGTTATTTCGTATTTTTACATAAGGTGATGCACAATTACAACAGCGTCAAAAAATATATATTCTGCCTCTTAAGACATTTTGTGCTTTCAAAAACAAAACGTGGACTCCCAAACTGAACTGATTTTATTGCCAGAACATAAACAATATTGTTACAATTAAGTCTGTCTTGTTATAGCCGAATGCTGTTTTATTTACTGAAGGACGTTTGTCTGTTGCAACAGAAAACTCAGGAAGACAACAGTCAAGTTCAGAGCTCTTTATTTCTCTACACAAATGTGGCACAAAGGTGTAGACAAAACCTCGTAGTCACGTAGGGCGAAAAGCTCTAAAATAACTTGGGTCTGTCATGCACAAAGACAATACAGAGAAGCCACACAAGGACAGTAGTTGAGGTTGGTCTGGAATCAGGAAGAAGCACGATAAAGTTGAAGACCACTACACAAGGAGAGAAACAGAACTGCTCGGCACTGGCCATCAAAAGTACCCAACAAAGAGGAAAACATTATTCTGTCTCACCTCCCTGGTTCCTCTTGGAATTAGTAAAGCCCACCTTCCCTCCACTCGAAGTGGCTTTCATATTAAAGATCACATCTCCTGTCAGAGCTTAATGGCCCGTCCACAGTTTGGTTCCACTTTCGGTGTTAATGGGGTATCTGTAGAAATAAAGGAACGTCGACCTTGTACCAGAGGCATGATTCCTTTGTAAGTGAAAGTGGGTCGCTGGGGAGAGAGGGTGTCTACACCGTGTGCACACTCAACGGGTGTTAAAAGACGAGCTTGTGCTGACAGACAGAACTGGCCAGCGAGCCGAAAAGAAAAAACACGCGAGAGGTTTGACATCCAACCCAAAGGGGCCCAGGAGATAGATTAACGTGGCTCCTCATAGTCTTCTGTCCTGCAGTTAAACCACAACATTTCCCACCTGGAGGACCATCAATTTTAGGCCACGTGCACTGGTTGTCAGCTCAGCTTCCCTGTGGTCATAAAACTCCAGCCCTAAATTCTGCATTGTCTAATGTTAAAATTAATCCTGTTGGCAGGTGGTAGTTGGAAAAGATAAACTTAAATTTCAGAATAATTCCTAACAACAAACTTTGTTATAAAAACAAATAAACATGTTATTTGGCACATTATTTACAGAAAATGAGATTTTAGTCCCCTGTTCATACAGTTGATTAGAACTGTAGGCAAATGCTAATATATAGTATTAACTCTGTGTAATGAAATCATATAACACCCTAAATTGTGCAATTAGAGTATTTTTGTGAAAAGGCCACCTGTTACCCCATGTAATTATATATAGTCACAGATCGATACATTTTGCCCAAAACACACGTGCTGCACATTCAGAATTAATCCAGTAGAGGGCGACAGTGCTTTAAAGGCAAAGACACCCAGGTGCGACCGATGGCATCAGTTAGCCACGCTTTGCCGTACACGTGTCCTGGAGGTCAGCCGATCATTTGGCGCTGCTGTTTCTTGACACAGAATTGCACCTGTTGTTGACGCCTGTCAGGCTAACTGCGAAGGTTTGTCGCACAGCGGTATGGGAGACTGTGATTTGTTGTCAGTTTTGACATTTAAAACAACAAAATCACTAGTCTTCCACACCACAGCAGACAGAGCCCAGGCGAGGGCGCACAATGTCGGACCGACAGGAGCTCCCTCCTGTAAGCCCTGTCATTAAACAAGTTCAGTTAAATCTAACATACTATGACAAAAGCAGAATTTTAAGTTATTCAAATACAATTCGTGTACCAAGCTGCAGATGTACAAGTAGGGAAA
>JABJVR010000039.1:4848128-4878272 GCA_025773905.1 Chitala chitala | reverse complement strand
AGAGAGAGAGAGAGAGAGAGATCCATGAAAGTCAAACATTTGTTAGCATTGCACTGATAACATGCAAACGTAATGATGTACACAGGAACGTGCAGGGGAATACACTAAACGACATGGCAGCCATTGTTAGCACATCTTAATGTGCACCAACAGCATCGCATGTCTCCTTATGAACAGGCGAAGGCCAAGCAATCCCTTGGAGTGCAGACAAGACTCTTCCATTCCATGGTTCACCGACAGCACTGCTCTCATAGCTTCAATATTCACTGACCTCCATTTAAAAAGTTCCCTCTTAGCATTACAGTGTTTTCGGAGATCGTGCCTCTAATCAAATCACTGAGATGACCAGGACTGCTTTGTGTCACTCCACCACTGCATGCGCCCAGTGTTTAGTTTCTCTGTTTTTAGTCAGACCGGGCTTAAGTACATTGGTCCCACGTTTCTTCATCTTGCTTCTTTTCAATTCTGAAACTCTGTGTGTTCTCCTATTGCTGTCATACGATTCCTTCCCTGCTGGCCTTTTTAATGGCAGATGTCTGGCTTTGCACCATGGTCAATCACATGTCCTTTATCTTTTGCTCGAGGTCATGTGCACCTGCACACCAAGGTCACTCACTCACTCACTCACTCACACCCTTAAGAGCACGTCCAGCAAGGGCCAGACAGTCTCCGACACGCACCTCCCCATGACCAACGCAGCATTTTGAGTCCACTGTTCCTTCTGTGGCCCCCTCAACACCTTCCAGTAGATCAGCTCTCTGGAGCTCCTGCTGTGACTCCAGACACACCCCCCCCCCATAGTTGCAAGATGGATTTCAGCCAAACCTCAGGACCCATTAATGAACCCGAGTTATTAATCTCAATGAAACGGATTAAGGAGGGATGATTTTTTATAATAACCAGTATTGTACCTCCTTTTGTTTCACTGGCTCTCACACTTATCCAGACTGACTCATGGTATTACACAACACCCACTTACAGAGCTTTCATACCTATTCTACTGAACCTATTCCATTTAAGTGTTCTGTTCAGGGGTAAAAGTACACAGAACCTCATCCCATCCCATTACATTACTTTCCATCTCCTATGGTTTTAAGCTAATGCCACTGGCAGAAAAACCATAAACCATAATGTGCAGCATGTTACAAAAGAGACATTACACAGCTGTACAAAATTCTGTGGGCTTTTCTAAAACTGCCTGAGAGTTAGTGCAACAGCGCAAGTTCATCTACGTGGAAACCATCTGGCTGAAGTTTCCAAAGAGCAGGCAGAAATCGCGCGCATACGATGGCATGCGTGTCAAAGGACAGCAGCGTTGCACAAGGAGGCCGCTGAGATGGAAAACCGCTGCTCCAGCTGAACGGTGAACAGGTAGAGAAAAGCCAGCACTTCGCCCCCAACGTTTCCTGTGGCGACACCCATCTCGGCCCTGAGCGCCGACGCAGAGCCGCTGACGTAGGAGCACGCCGGCACTTCGCCAGCACTGCCGCTGCACTTCTGCCCATTGCTCGCCCCGCAGTGCTATTGCACAACCCAAAGGGCGTGTGAGGTCAACAGCATCTCCATCCAGAGGCTTCTTAAAAACTGATTCTCTGCAGTCGTTTCTCTGAAATACCGCTTAAGGCGACTAAGGAGGATATGAAAAGAAAAACCACTTTGCACTAAATGTTCACCAGTATAAATAACATTGAACATAACTGGATCTTAACAGTTAACATATGTCATCCCAATAAACACCAGGGCTGCTGGGCTCCTTAGGGGAAACATCATGTTCTTCTGCAAACATGGCGAGGGCGGAGCCCTTGTTTACGAGTCTCTAAAAGTGGTCATAAAGAAAACAGTAGCAGCAGAAACAGCGCGGAGTTGCAGCTGAAACCTCGGGCTGCATCTGGAAACGGAGGGGGCCGCTTCAGCCATTACAGCAGGGCGACTGGCGGGCAGGTGGGCAGGCAGGCACACACATGTCCAGCGAGAGGGGAGTGCAGTGGAAGGCACAAGGGAGGGGGACCGTGCAAGACGCACCTCCAAGTCCATAGGCTGACAACAACATAAGATGTGAACATGGGATCTGTATACCATCAGTTCCCATCTCAAGCACCTCCCTTCTGTAGCACCCTTCAACACTATACTTTACCTGGATTTGCCTGTATTTGTACAGCTGTTCCTGTTCCTAAACCTTAACCCTTAGGTAATGTATTAGCTGTTCCTTTTCCTGACCCTGACATCGATTGTCTGGACATCTGACAGTACTAAATACGTACTGGCAACCTCATTTTCTTTACAGAAACGTGACACATCAAAAAGAACTCACACCGCCTCCTTACTGTTCAAATCCCACAAAGCGGCCTGACGCACTGATAGGCTGCTCTGAAGCCCCCCCCCCCTTTAGTCCCTTTTCTTACAGGAACCACGGCTGTTCAGAAACGGCTTCTCTTTCACAACACCCCACCCTATAAAGAAAGCCACAGCTCCGCTTGGCACAGTCTGACCTGGCTGCTCCACTTGACAGTTAACACCGATGCCTCAGGGCTACAACACAATACTGTACCGACGTGGGAAGTGAAGCCTGCTGGAGCGAAACAGGAGCAGCCTGACAGCACTCGTCAGGGCTTAAGGTGCACACAAGGCATATGTGTGAAGATCAGAACAGCCCGTTTCCCTCCTCCACTCAGGTGGCATCACTTGTTACTTTCCCTGCAGTATGAGCCATGTACTCTGGGCAGAGAATCAGACAACTTACTGGTCAGTAACGATGTACAATAAATTAATTAATTAAATGTGAAAACTACATATGAATGCTTAAGTGTGACACCAGTTTTGTGCTTAAAATCGGGCTTTTACTTGTTTTCCAATAAACACTAAGTAATAAAGTACTATAAAAGTTATTTTTACAATACTCTCTTGCTGTTTAATTCTTATTAAAACAAAGCAATACAGCAATAATTTAAAAATTAATTATTTCAAATTTGGGTTTTTTTTTGTTCATTTTAATTTTACAAATTTAAACAAAAATAAAAAAAAAAAAAAAAAAAAAAAAAAAAAAAAAAAAAAAAGTGAGCTCTTTTTTTCTGACCTGAGAATCAATCTCTTTTCTGTGGAACCGGTGAAGTTCCCACAGGGGAAAAGACTGGTTCTTCCAGGTGAAGATTTGAGTCACTCTTCAGCTTAATCTTCTGGGCACATTGGAGTGAGTATGCTGCTGAACGTAACTGACTGCAGTTATGCAATACATTTTCTATGCAATTCATACCATTCCATTTTTATTTACACACGTCTTGACTCACATATGGTTTTTACTGCATAATCGACATGTCCATATCCTCACTGTGCCACACACACACACACACACACACACACACAAAATTCTTAACCTTCACTGAAGTCCACAAACTGCTGCTGGAAAATCAAGTAAATAAATGTCCTACAGAAGAAATTCTAAGAAAGAAACTAAATTTGCACTTGCCCCCCTCCCCCCAGAGTATTGCAGCTGGTAGTTATACCATGGCCCACAAGGATCTGGATTTACAAGCGCCCAAGAGAAATTAAAACAATCTCAAAGGCTGCACACATTCCATGTCTGTCCTATTCCACTTCTGACATCAGTGTGAAATACAGAAGGACCACAGCGACGCAGAACCATTCCTAAACGCATGTGCAAACAGGTGTCATGGTGGACAACCTCACCACATCTGCCAACCTGCTGAATCAAGTGAATGAATTTCTGACATGTGACCAGCACAATGACACAAGCTGCATGTTTGTGCCTGTACCCTTGTCAGTCTCTCAAGGTGGTGTGAAGAAATTTAAGAACAAATTGTTAAAACGGTTCATGATTATGAGGAAAAAAAGGTAACATGTTTATGTTTGTCTCTCGAAGATGGTTGACAGCTATATTATTTAAATCCTGTGTTATAAACACAACCAGTGAAGGACTAGAAAACCATTGAGGTTTTCATATCTTTTAACACTTGATGCAACATTTCAATAACCATCTGCACTACTGAACTGAATATGGTTTTAGACTTTTTCAGGCTTGTACGACAAAAGCAGAGTCGTTCACTTGGAAACTTACTTCGGAGCCTCCACAAACGCCCAGTCAAACGGGACACCGAATGGAAAATAAATGAGGAGTTTGCACATGTTTTCTAGGAGTTCTCGTGAGATCCTACCTCCTGGCGCTGTGATGTTCGAGACTTCTGAACCAAAACAGGAGAGCCCCCAAAAGCAGAAAACGTGGTTTAAAACTAAACAGAAACAAGTGCAGCGAAGTTAGTTTTGATAAACCAAACAATACGAAAATGAACCAACAACAACAATGCAACATTACATCCGACATAGTGCAAGCGCGACACCGAAATTACTGTATTTAAAACTGAAACTTGGCTATCGGACTAGAAATAAGCACCTTTATCATCGGCTCTAGATTTCTGGCATCTCTTAATAGCAGGACAGAGACAATAAGGCGGCTGTCGCTCACCAGTCAGTCTCTTGCCTTACGCCCAGCAGCCCATGACAAGTAACCAGAAGATTAATTATGAACAGTGAGTGATTCTGCTGCAGACGAATTAAAAGTGCACTTTTGCGCTCCAGATCCCACCCATTGGAGACACACCGACACTTACCATTGGATAAAAACATAAAAGAAGCTTTTGTCCGCTCAGCAGTCGGTGGAAACGCGTGGAGAGGTTTTCATTATAGGATTTGATCTATTAAAAAGTGTGGGAACGCGGTATGACTGTGGATGCGTGCATTACATGTCTTTGATATTTATTTTTTAGATTCTTTTCGCATTTCTTCCTATTTCCGATGATTCTGCGTGTCTAATAAACATGTAAACAAAACATTATAAGCTGTTTATGTTAGTTCTAAGAATTAATTTGCATTGCATTTTCTCCTTGCTCTCATTTAATGCGATTTAAACTTTTAAGTCTGAAACTCATTTTAGGAAAAAATAAGCATTTCGACAATTAACATATTTCCGCAAAATCAGTACCTCTTTGTATGCGGGCATGTAGCGCTTCGTCAACAGGTGTATCGGTGGGGTTTTGCCCAGGGTACAACAAAGCCGGCCTGTCCGCCTCTTAAGGCAGCGCCTAACCTAAAGTCTTCAATTTGGGACAAGATAACTCAATAAACCGGAGTCCCTCCTATTCTGGTCTCGGAGAATCAGCGTCCCGCGCCTTAATTGTTGCTGGTAACATTGAAATATGAATGCTTTCATCAGATAATTAAAAGCTAATGACAAAATGAGTTGCGACACATTAAAATAATGGATGAATAAATGCATGACAGATATTTACATAACCACTATGCGCGCTTGAAAAAACCCGTTCCTCTCGTTTTCACCTTACAACTGCAACTGCGCTGACAGGAGCTCAATGAAATGTTAGTCATCGACGTTAATTAACACGGTGCACAATGAATAAATGAAAAATGAATTAATGGTACTGAGACGGAATTCAGGCAACACGATGTCAGTTTTCCCTAATTATTCAGTAAAATTGACCCACTCTTGTAGATTCAAGCACCTTAATCCGTCACTCAGTGGAGGATAGAAAAAATCAATACATTATCGAAGTAGGTATAGTTACTGTACTACCTTTTATTCCATTACTAATTTATTGCTATTTATGCAGACCAGTTAAACGCTTAATTTACGATGTGATAAGGTAACAGCCTGCAGGCATTCTTTAAGATTAGGGTTATTTCAAATTAAACACAGTGTTTTAAAATGTATACTCTGATTAAACTTAATTTACATAATTGACAGAACATGTAGCATTCAATAATACCCATAAAAGCAACACAGACATGTTATAATACTTTAAATTTGATCGGGTGTACTGCACAATTGTCGCGTAGATTTGTTTATTACGGCCGCATGTGAATTAATCGTATTGACAAAGATATTGAGTCGCCTGGTATGGATCGAAGGTCGTCGTCGCAAGCGCGAAAAGTCCGCATTTGCACATAACACTGTCAAAATGTACACTCCACGTTCAACACAGTTTCCATCTCAATGTCGGCATCCGTCTGATAAACGCGCGCCTACACGATGGATGAAAAGATAGGAACGTGCTGCAATTTCATATATAAACATATAACACAGTGTGTGAGGGTTGGTTAAATATCATATCAGTGCTGAAGCTGCAAGGTCTTCCGCGCACCTTACAGAGCACGTGGAGTGATTGGCAGCTCGCGTGACATGCCCCATTCTGACAACAATAAGCAACACCATGGGTCAACAAATCACAAGGCTCTGGAGTTGAGGGAGTCATATAGCAAGAGCTCAGTAAAGTTAACTTCGTAGGGAAAAGAGTGCAAAAACCATGGTCCTGAAAATGTGTGGTGCTCTGATACCACGGTTCCTGGATCTGATGTTAAATTGAATAAAAACCACTGGCCTTTGAAACTCAGTCCGTGCAATGGCTGCAGTAGACACTCAAATGAGTTATGTCCATTAGTGTGACACCATGCTGGAAAAAACAGGCAAATACACAAACAATATCTCTGAACTTACAAAAAGTATGCAAATCACGCACGTACTGAGATATGTAAAAATCTGTTATGCAGATACGGTGGTGGTAGATTTTAAATAAAAGACAGATCCGAGGGAAAGTTTTGTAGAAGTTCAGTTAAGCTCACCGGTATCTTCTAGTTTTGAGCTTTTTGTTAGAATATGCAGCTAAGATATGTGGTGTTGTGTTAAAAAACCTAATTCTGTCAAAGTTACAGCCTTGGCAGCCCAGATGAAGTCTTCAAAGTGAAACTTCTAAAAAACGATGCTTGTAGTTATCGGTCCACTTCTTTCCTCAAATGCAAATGTGAATGTCTACTCACATGGCATTGTAGTGCAGGGCGGGGGGATGTTTGGTCTAACAAGGAGGGGGGGGGCAAAGTTTTATGACCACAAAGTGGAGGAAGATCTGGGGAAGACAAGTGTAAACAGGGAAGGTTAAAACAGGGAAGTTCAGGAAGACGAGAGTAGAAAAAAACAACAAAAACTAGGTTGTGAAATTCGCACTCGGGGAAAAGTACCACAAAGCTGATGTCATCATTCTCCTACGACGCATCTGAACCAGGCGGGAGATAAGGGACAAACAGCAAAGCGTCATATGAGCTTCCTGTGTGAGCTTGAAACAAATCCCTTTCACCCTCGCCTTGACCTTGCACGTTCTCTCTCTAACATAACATTTTTTTCCCAGAACAAACAACACATAAAATAGATCTGTCAGTTGAAGGATGCTTGTTATGTCTGGGCTGCTTATTTAGTTTAGATCTTCTCCAAAATTTCATCCATTGTGTTTATTTAATGAACATGCTGCAAAACATGAAAAGTGTAGACTTTAAACCACCTCAGTGATGCTGACATGACATGACTGTGTCAAGGACAAGATGGTTGGGGAACATGTACAACACCTGGGGATCCAACAAACTGACCTTTTGCTGGGTCAGAACCAGATATAAGGGCCACAGTCTAGACACTCCACCAAGGCTAAAGCCACCATGGGCATTGAAGACATTTCCTTTGCTAATTTCTGCTTTAGCAAATTAACACGTATTGTTTTAATCCATTGAAGATTTTACACAGTATTCACTGTTAACTTACCCAGAAGGACACCACAACAGTGCTACCTTTAAATGCTGTATTTTCCCAGCATGGTAAAGCATCTCATTGGTATCTTACCATTGGGCACATAATTGACATTCGCCCCTGACTCATGCAAGACCAGCTACCAGTTTAGTGCTGAAGGATCATGAAGTAATAAACTGAGCGTTTGAAATACATAAAACAACTATTTGACAACCATAAATAGAATTAATCACAGTTGTTAATATTTGTTAGTCTAGAAAGTATCATTTTAACGTGCATTGGTGAAGCTGTTACAGCACATGAAATGTAGCACGGTACAGTCATTGTGCTTCGAGTTTGTGCAACAGAAATTATTATTACTGTTGTTATTTATACATCTGTAAGACAGACTGCCTATTTTGCTTATTTTTAAGCACACAGTTGAAACAAAACACATTGTGGCAAGCTGTATGAACATTCCTGTAATGGAAAATTAAGTGACAACATGGTCCATTAAAACTAGGGGCCGAAGGCCTGTCCCAAGAGCACTACTGTCCTGAGAGGAGTGCTGTCCCGGCCGCACCGCTGTCCCAGCAGCATCGGTCCTGTTGTGAACTCCCACACTGCACGGCTTCATCGCGAACACCTCCCCCTCCCTCCAGTGTTTATATCTTCACAGTTCATCACGGGCTGCTTTGCATGTGTTTTCTATTAGGGATGAACCCCTGAACTTCTGTGCAGTTACTGTCGGGCAATAACAGCTCCATTGTTATTTACACCACCAGAGTTCACAATGGACAGCTGTGTGTGTGACTTTTGTACGAGGGCATGGCAAGCATATATACATTTTAGGAAAATTACTGTCATTATTGCAGTGTATTAGGGGGATTTTTCTAAGTGCTGAGTGGAAATGAGTGTCAAACAGGGTAATAGTTATCTTACAAATAAGAACAGGGACTCTTCATAGCAAAGAGCTGCTGTTTCTTCCATGACTTCACTGAGGTTTTAGTTTAGTGGTGAGATCAGAACAATGTGTCAATGCTGGCAAAGAACGAGCCTAGCAAAGATAGAATGTGACAACCCACATTAGCAATGGAAAAAGGGGGGTACTGCTAACATGAGCTACAGGGACTAGCTGCCTATGTGCTAAAGGGACCAGCTGCAATTAATTCTCATTGCAGTGGTAACACATAACTACTTGAATATGTCATATACTATATTAAACTTGTACATCTGTTGACAAGAAATGTCTCTGAACCTTTTAAATAAATTTTGTAATGCATTTTATAAAATTTCACAAATTGAAAAGGTAATCCAGAGACAGGCTATGGGATGAGAAGCAGCTGTTGCTACACTGTGGTTGTGGGCTGGAACCGACCCATCTCTCGCTGGCAGGAAGTCAAACTGGCACAGATCTGACATTCCACAGGAAGTCTGGGAGCCCGAATCTCTGTTCTGCTACAGCAAGCAAGCACACCGAGGTCCGTTTGGTCACAGAAGCTCCAGAGCCGCGTACTCCGTCACGTTATTCAGAACGCTGACCCGACTCCACAAGCATGTGACCCGGCCGCTACACATCGAAGCAACGGAAAGCGCTGACATTACAGGTGCTCTCCTGTGGCACTCGCTGTTTACTGCAGCAGCAAGAAAGTCCAGATGTGCCTGCATCACCCCCCCCCCCCCACCGCAGCACTGTGTTGGTGCTCCTGCTTTAGGAAGACTCGCTATCCTAGAGGGAGTGTTCAAAACCCACACGCACATGTTACTGAGGACACCACAACAGACTGATTGAGCAAAGGCACAGACAGGAAGAGGTAGTACCAGAGTGATGGGAGAAGGAGAGATGAGGAGAGAAAGAGAGGAACAAAGAAGCAGAACAAGCAAAGCTGAATGAGGGAGAACTTGGGGGGGCCTGACGAACAGAGGAGACACAAGACAACAGACGAAGATGAGAGGAACAGAGGACCACCGGGAATGAGAGACAGTGAAAGGAATGGGACTATAGGAGAAGGAAGGGCAGGGAGCAAACCAGGAAGATGGTGCAAATAAAGGCCTGCATGCAGAACACAGGCAACGCAGTCCTGTGAACTCCGTCAGCACATAATGTGTGACAGGACAACTGTGAAGTAGGAGACGTGTCCTCTCCACTAACCTGTCACAAGGGAGCATGAGGACATCTAACATCACACAGCAGCCACACCGTGAGGTTGTGTGACAGGACAACTGTGAAGTAGGAGACGTGTCCTCTCCACTAACCTGTCACAAGGGAGCATGAGGACATCTAACATCACACAGCAGCCACACCGTGAGGTTGTGTGACAGGACAACTGTGAAGTAGGAGACGTGTCCTCTCCAATAACCTGTCACAAGGGAGCATGAGGACATCTAACATCACACAGCAGCCACACCGTGAGGTTGAGAGCTTCTGAACATGAGATACCAGGCGTTAGCCCCTGCTGTCAACCACAGAGCTATGGTCCTGGAGTCCTGTGAGACCAGAAGTCCCGGTTAAGATATGTAAAAGGGGAACATCTCAACCATCAGCCAGACAGTCACTGTGGGGTGGGGGCAGGGGAGTTAGACTCCCAGAGCTCTCTAAATCTGTCAGTCCCCATCTGAAGGCCCCTGTGTGCCTGCAATGCATTTTGAACACCATGTACCAGTACATCATGCAGCAGCTAACAAAAACTGCTACATGCGGCCAACTTGCAGTATTTACAGGCTGCATTCTGCGCATTCCTCTGCGCGGCACAACGGCCGCCCTGCGATGCGCCATACACCGCCTGATGTTTCAGACGGAGCTCCTTTCAGAGCTGACCACAAAGTGACCTGGGCTGCTGAAGCGATGGAGACAAGGCTGTGACACAGACCGGTCCTACTGTTACCGTTTCCAAGCGACATGGAGAACATTCCGTTTCATAAACAGCCCTCGCTCCATGGGTGCGGACAGCAGTAAACCTACATCCTGCACAGATACCAACCGGTTCTCTTTTTTAGCATTTGGCACACTGCCATATTAAACCCGTTCTCATCATTAATGGAACGCTTAATCCCACAGTTAAACTGACCTTGTCACTATTAAAGCCTGATTTCCTATAACCTCTGTCACTGGAGAACATCAAATTCACTTCTGCCCGGGAGAAGAAAATGTGACAAAGGCAAAGGTAACGACCATTTACAGTTACGTTTCACAATGCAAGCTGAACCGTAACCACATGCCAATAACATACTGGTGAAAGGGGCACATATGTGTAGCTGTTGTTCGATGTTACACGTGTCATCTGCATTCGCTCGCAAACACCTGAGGAGTGTTAGAACAAGATTCAGAAACAAGTTCAAATCACCTGGTGGGCTGGAAATACAGGCAGGGAAACATGCAAACATTTTTTGCAGAAACTGACCCTGAAATGAAGAAATCCTGCTAAATAAATACATAAATAATCAACAGAAAGTAACATTGGTTTATGTCCATTAGTCAGAAAGAGTGTGGTCAGAATGTACTATTTATGGAGTCCTTATGTCCCTTCTCATATTCCATAAAAGTGCACTGAATCCATTTCACTGGCTACATCAACTCCCACACCTAACCTCAACTTTTTACTTAAGAAGTCACCTGACATGCTTCAACACCAGCAAACTAACGCCCACCTCAGCATCTTACAACGTTTCGGCTGCAGAGATCAGGGGTAAATGGGTTCTGTTCTTTCTCTGTAAACACCTGTTTCAAAGTGGTGGCCACAGATAACGGTGAAAAGGAAGACACTGCCACACCAGAACAAGGAAAATAAAATCTCTACATGGACTTCTTGCCCAATGCCCGTGAAATTGGGTTTCAGCCCATGGTGTCATCGGCCAACAACGCGTTCTAATCACTGCGTAACTCGGATTCCTTCCACATTTAAATTGTTTCATTTAAAGAAACATTTGAATGGCACGTTACAGCTGAAGAGTGAGAAGAAGGTTCGACTATCAATTCCAGCTCTTGATGGTGGGTTTGTGGAGTTTGCATGTTCTCCCTGTACATATATGGGTATATGTATTAGTGGCTTTACTCTAAAGTAGACAGCAACTGTAAATGCCTACGTCCTTCAGCAAACTAGCAGGTGGAGATCAGCCAAGCCCCACCACCAGGTTGTGAAGTCGGGGAAACACACCCGACTTCAAGTATAACCCCAGTGTGAGTGGCCCACAGATCACACACCTCTTGAACAGGCTACGTCAGTACAGTATTGAGACCTTTTCTGTCCCCATTATTTACAGGATGTTTTACTTGCAGACATGACACTGAGTTCCCTCCACCAAACAGCGGACAGGTGACTGACATCTTCTAAACTCAGTACTCTTCTCTCTCAATTTACTTTTGCCTCCAGCTGTCTTGAAAGGCATGGAAAGGTCCCGGGAGCCACTTAAACTTCTGCATTCAGTAAGTACACGTTTCATAACAAACTTGTACCCATAAACTGGACCTATTAAAATAACTGCACTGTGCTACTGTCAAGTGCAAACTCTTCAGGATCATTTCTCAGTTTTCCTTATATGGAATTTAAAACTGTCACCGCATTTTATAAGAATCTCAAATAAACCATGTTACAGACAGCATGGGGCATTACACAAGTACAGTCCTGTGATAGTGTAGGTTTGCCGTCTATGTCATAACAGAAGAGTACAAAAGAAACTCATTTCTGCCAAGAGGTCGCGCTTTATGGATGGTGTTTGCAACCTACTCAATTCCCTACAGAATTCTCACACAGCAGGTCAGAAGAGAGGTGTTAACTCGGAGAAGACGGCAGACAGCCTGAGTAAGTCGGAGGTGTCGGCCACAGCCTGTGTACTTCAGAGAGTTCCACTTGTGACATCTGGATTAATGAAACTGCTACTGATGAATTTGCCATTATGCAACCCAGTACTACTGCTGCTAGGGGACAGAGTCCTGTCACAACTGCTCCAAAACGTATTTACTGTGTGAGAGCAGGGGCTAACCTGCTTCCAGGGTTTGAAAAAGTATATATATATATATATATATCATTTGATTAAATATTTTAATGTTTAAGCTAAACAGACATGCAATGTATTTATTGTGAAACTACACAGATTTGGCATAAATATTAAGAATGTAGTGAATGAAGGGTTAGGGTCTGAGCCAGGAAACAGGTACATGTAGACATGCACCCTATACAGCACTGCATCACCTGAATCACATTTTATCCACTGGTGGGGCGCCTATTTCAGCACTTCATCATGCTGTCTTGTTGCTTAGGAGTACACCCGTTACAGCATTGCATCCCATTTTCTCCTTCTGGAAAAGGAACCCGTCGGAACACTTAATCATCTAGGGGTTGCACAGAAGACATTTCTAATTGCACTCTTTTCCATTGGAACGGAACCCATAGAAACTGTGTAGACCATTGTAAGGACCCCTAATAGGGCACTGCATCACATTTGCTCCAATTGAAGTACACTCATTAAGACACTTCTTCACATTTTCTTGCTCCATAGGGAATGTCATCATACTGTATCACATGAAGGGGGCACCCAAGATGGCACTCAATCATTTTATTTTTTTATGCAAAGGGCAGCTGGTACCAGTGTTTTCACCACTCTTTACCATTCAGTCCCCACCCTTCTCAGAGTCCACCAATAATTAAGCCTGCATGCAAGACGTTTTAAAACTGTAATTTGTAATTCGTTGTAGTTTCCAATAATCTACACATTTAGAAATGCGGTTATAAAATGACTTCTCAACAAATATGTCACATTAATGTGCTGTAAGTCAGCTACCAGTAATGTAAACAGTAAAGTACAGCAACATCCATTGCACTTATGGCTGAAAAGATGTCAATTATACTTCCATTAAAACGCTGTTAATTTGTCAAGTTACAATATTGCCCCCTTTTGGCAATTCGTCGTTAAATCAACAGGCTTCATTTATTCAGTATATGAAAGCCTACTAGTTATACCGATGTATGTACGAAGTAATATAAATTTAACATAAATTTAAACGCCAAAATAAATTTAACGCCAACACCTGACATATAGCACTAAAATACGTTATTTAGCGTGGCACTTAAATTAATATCCAATAAATAAGTGTTATTTTTTAAAATCCTGTAACTGCTTAGGTACAAAAATGAAATACTTTTCAGGACAGCAACTAATTAACCTGTAGGCTACACAGCATCCGCAAGTAACTGTGGTTTCCACGTTTTCTTTCCGCGACTACATTTTATATATTTTAAATATGATTACTGCTGTAATATGTTTTTATAAACTGTTTAATGTTTTCAGGACACTCCCCACCGCCTCCTCCTTGATGTCAGTTTTTCCAACTTCAATAAACATGCGTATTGACCGTATTGACAACAAGGATACATTTCATTTATTCGCCTTTTTAAGTCACAACGACTATATATTACCGATTTATTTTTATGCAACAAAGGCATCATATACTGCATACGATTATTTTATATATGACCGACAAATAAACAATGTGTAACTATATGTAAACCGTGTAATCATTACCAAAACTTGGGCTGATTACAGATTTTAAACTGCATGCTTGCGCAAAATTTACGGTTTCCAGACACGGCTAAGGTACTGAAAAAACGCACGAAACCGAACATTAAAAATGCAGCATGCCTGGCATACAGTCAAATTATCACAGAATGGCGCAAGACAGTTCGTGGTTCAGTTTCATAATAGACTGGCGTTTCTAAGTGCTGAAAACCCAAAAATAATTAGTCTGAACAAAGAATACACTGAATATCTGTGAAGGCCAGCCAGTGGTTCTGAATTACACAGGTGTGAGTCAGCTTGATTTTGCCAGAAATACTTATCTACTGTTCAATCTAGAAAGCAGAAGCGCACTAGGAGGTGCTGCAGCGTTTAAACATAACACACAAGCGCAGCCAAACACACACACACGCACTCTCCACAGCATGTTTGCATGGCAGACATCTTAAGTCACACTAACAACTGAAAACATACTGAAAAGTCACCACAGGGCAAAGGCATGCAGTGTCCCTACTGTTGAGCCACCAGCCATTTACATTCCAAGGAAACTTCTTCAGCGGAGAGACGTTTCCCTAAGACAGACGTTTCCCTAGGCTTTGCTGCACCTTATGATCAAGAGCTGTGGAACAGAACTTGGTGCAAGGTGCTGACTTTAATGCTGTTTACCTGGACACAAAGCCCACATGTCCTGCCTGATGAATAAAATAAAGTTTACTGTGATTCCACACAGCCACACATCACTGAAGGTCTTGCTCCATAACACACCCCACGTCTTGGCTCTGGACCACATACGCCTTTTGTTTTTTGCCCCCAAGTTTCTTTCTGTCCTTTAACAGCTCACTGTAAATACCCCTCTGTGTTCCTACCCTAAAGCCGTCACCTTCAAGCCACCTAGGCCTGGCAGTGGTAATTACAGTGAATCTGTGGTTTAATGTGGCAGGTGAGGGCCAGGAGGTCCCTCAGCACCCGCTCCCGGTTGGAGCGGTAGCTCTTGGTCATGGCTTGGATCTTCTGACGCGTCTGCTGCTCCACCTCAGAGGAGAGGTCGTCCTGTGAGCCCAGCACCTGACGGAGAGGAGAAACACACAAACACCTTCCAAGTACACATTCACACATCGGTCTCTCCACAAAAGAATACAGTGTGCTGTCTAATGTTCCTGTACAGCTCAGGTCCACATCCAGATGTCACTTCCTGTCACCAACTGCAGCTATATTTCAAATAACTGCTGCGCAAAATCTCAAATGGCCTCTGATGTATACGTCTGGTACATCATACCTACGTTCACGATCAGTGCATAATTTTCTTTAATACATTTTAAAATCACAACAAATGAAAAAACGACATACAAACTAAAACGTTCATACGACACATTCTTAACAGTACTCTTGCTTGAACGTCTGAAGCATTGATTACCTAAAGGGCATTGCATGTACCGTGCATTTGAAGGCACGTTACAGTAGCCTACATATCTTATACAGCTGATGTTGACTGAGGTCGCTGTTTTGACCTACCGTGCTCTGCTTCTGCGCAAACTCCCGGTCCCTTTCGCGTCGGTACTGCTCAATCTCGACCTGCGCTTCCTCCTTGGCCTGCTTCAGTCGCCGCGTCTTCCCTGGGTTAATAAATCGACATTTAGCGGTGCTTCCAGCCAGATTACCCCTAACTGGCACGTTACTCCTTTTTGGCGACTCTAGCTGTAAGTCTGACCCTAACTACGTGAACTCCAGTTTCTGCTGCTCGGGCTGCGTGCAAGGAAATGATGGATTGGTCTCAGGGCACAAAAAACGCAGCCAAGATCTACACAATGAGTGCGAACAGAAATGCTTGTCACTGATATAAGGTAAATGATTGTGGGCTTTCGTGCATTGTGTGCCTGAAATCGTTAGGCTAAAGTGTTGTGCCTGCACATTATACGCTAAAATTTCACTGCAGATGTTCAGGGGATATGATCCACCGGGGCTCCTTTACTGTTATTACTACGTAACTGTTGTGCTCCATTCATTCTGTCTACAGAGTCACGACTGAGTGGCGCACTAAAATTTATTTAGTTTTAAATCAGTCATTACAATTAAACTAGTTGTGCAATATCTCTCTTGGCAAATAAATAAATAAATAAAAATTAATAAGCAAGGTAGAGCTCACCATTAATAATATCACTTACCTATACATCCTTTATCTTACATTACACACTCGCAGTTGTTCTTCATACACTAAGACCCGTCGTGCGAGTTTATATAATTTTAATATATATTTTTTAATCCTTCATGATATTATTTTACTTGGTTCCCAAAATACATAAACTTAACAATCAAACCAGAAAAAATCTTGATAAAGTTTAAATCTTGATACTGATAAATATAACTATAACAGATATAGGCTAGAAAACGTGAAACTGACGCAAAAATGAGAAACGCTGAATTTGAGTTTTTCTGTTTGCTTTATGTGCTATGTTGGTCGAGTAGCATTACTACAGTATTACGCCTTATAATTGGCAAAGTAACGTGACGTTAGGAAATGTAAGGTATCTCAGTCGGAACCGTACATGAAGCAGTTTGTTAGGGATGAATGAAGCGACATGTAAAGTGTTTGCGTCGACTCAGACATGTAAATACCAAAACCTAAAATGATGCACACGTATTATCTATATAATTTCATAATCGAGGTAAAACGTAAGTACGCTGGATCGCCTTGTATATGGTGCTCCGTTTATTCGGGTTTAGCGGTGATGCGTTGCGTATAATTTACAAATGCTTTTTTAAAAAACAGTCGTGATCATTCTGTACGCAGTGTCAGGGTATTCACCGTAACCGTGCGCCCGGGAATGTTTTCCCACGGTATTTTAATTGATAATTACGCCATCACAGCGACGTTAACACTTACGCTTTCTCGCTTCGGATACCTTTTCCGCTGCACGCTTCTCGGCTTGGAGAAGCTGCTGAATTCCCTGGGACTGGCTGGCCATTACTCGTATCGTGATTATTTCTGTAAATGTCTGTAAATCTGCGGACTCCGAAACGTCTACAAACAAGGAGTGACGTCACCGCAGAGCACGGCTCTCCCGTGAGCGCGCTTTGGGGGAGTCTAAAGCGCAGGCCAGAGACCGTGGATGTGCGTGTTATTGTAAAAATTAACGTATTTTTTGTGTCTGTCCATTAAACGAATGCAACGAGAATAAATAACTGTTATCATTTTTTATGTCTTGTACATATGCAAAATATATAAAAATGATCGTTGTTGGTGTCTTTACATCTGCGTTTCAACACAAATTGAAGTGTGCGAGTACTCAGCACGTCATTTAAGAAAGAAAAAATAAATAAATAAATAAAATCTTGATTATATATACTACAGAATACTGCATTATTCCGACACTGTTCTCTCATCCAGCAAATTACGGATGAGCTAATGTTTCTGTTAAATCGTAATTATAACTAACATAATTGAATTGTATCCCAATCCCTTTATCAGATATAAAATCAGCAATTGGACCCTGTAGGCCTAATTGTGTTCACGTTTTTGAGACAGTTATTAATTAAATATTAAACTCAGTTTTATTCTCTCGTGTAGAGCACTCGCTAGGTACTCGTCGGTTGAGTACACTGTAATCCCGGTTTGTTTGAGGATAAGTGACCAATGATCTACTCTTTTTTTTGTATAAAAACTATTTTAGGAGGGTGCTCCATTATGTAACTGAGAAATATGAATTAAAATTTAGTGTAGAAATTGTTTTATTTTTCCATTATTATGACTGGAGACAGTGGTGGTTGTTCCCCTCAGTTCACTGTTGTGAGATGTAATTACACTCTATCATGGTGGTAAAATGAACGCCGCCTAGATATCTTGGCACGTGACGTAACCATCAGCCTGCGGAACAGAATAAAATTTTAGTCAGTTATTGTCATTACCCATTTGGTTTGGAGTGGTGATTTTTTTTTTTTTTGGTAGTGATATTTTCATGTGTATTAGACAAAGGGTGATACGTTTGTTATCAGTGGTGACAACTGTAAAGGTATTTGAGGCGTGAATGACTGGGTGACAGTTACCCATGGACCTTTCCTTTAGGTACTACATATGGAAATCTTTAATGCAGACTCCATGAAGATTAGTACCTCATTACAAAAACAGGCTCATGGTTGCCATGTGTTTTGTATACTCACGACACGGACTGTAGAACTCAAAGCTGTTTCCAGTGCTCAGTACAGCGTGTATTCTGGCCTTCAGGATAGCGTTGGATATGCCACTTCAACAGAAGTCAGACATAAAGCAACAAATGACAAATGTTTTTAAGGAATATCAAAACAAAACACGGATCAAAGGTATGCTGGATAACTCAGCGTCCGTGGAATGCAAATATTTTGGGTTTACCCAAGTTGAATACAAGAATTTCATAATTAATTTATACAAAATAGGACCTGCTTTTACAACACAGTAAGGGTACGGTAAAAAAAAAATTAATTAATAAAATTTAAAAAGACATTGCTAGGGCAGCTAAATTACTTAACTAAACTTCATGTTTCATAACAATACGTTAATGGCCGATTTAATAAAGCTGGTGAATAATCCGACAAAAATGGTGAAATCACATTCAAAATTTATTGAATTTATTCATTTATTAATTATTTAAATTTCCAGGATTCTCCCACCTGAAAAATATAAACTCCCGCTTATTCACAAAAGAGAAATTGCCATTGACTGCATCTGAAAGAAAGAATTTTCCCAATAAAATCAAAGTAACAATAATTATAATAATCATCAGAATAATCATAACAATCATCACCGTCATCAATAAACCAACATCCATATAAAATCCACGGAGAGTGGCAATACACACTTCAGTATTCACTCTTACCATTGGTTATATACAATGTCCCCGAAAGACTTTGTTTGAGCCTCAACAGAGTAGCAAGGGCTGGGGAGGTTATGGCTTGTCAAGCGATTTAAATAAAACAATAAGTGACTCAAGTAGGACAATTGTGGGTAAAACGGGGCTTTCTATGTAGCGTTAGCAGTGAGGGGGATAATCTGCCCGTGTAGAATGAGTGGACTGTTAGCAGAACGGGGGAAGCTGATTGTAGAGTCACTACATTGGACAAATGTTCCGTCTCATTTAGCACAAAAATACATTCAGCCGTCACCTTTAGCGAGAAGCGATTCTGTCTTCGTGGACGCAGCCGCTTCATGCCGCTGGGATCTTTTGGCAGCTCCCAACAGATTCATTACGTTAATCAAAGCGATCGCTGTTTTCAAATGGAGAATGAAAATCATTTATAGAGCTGTGCGTTTGCTATAACGAAAATAAAAAATGTTCGGGACCAAAAGTTTAAGATAATTTAGAGAACAATCTACCCAAACTTAGAGATAAAAAATTTAAATTATCGTATAATGTAATTTTATTTCCCTATGTGCATTTGTTTGGTGTGAGTATACAAGCTATATATGTGCTTTAAGGTATATGCATGTATCTTAAAAATTAAAAATCAACAGAAGTAATGAAGATGTAATATTAAGACTTTTTCAACTCTAGATATATACAGAAAGTCCCAAGTCACACCAAAAACACCTCAAAATGTTTCAGCCAGTTTGCAAAAGCAAGAGAAATACAGAAAACTGTGTCCATGTATAAAATGTTCAGATGTGATTGGGTTTTGTAAGAGTCCAAAGAACAGGTTATATGAATAACAGGCAGTTTTACATTTGCCTACCAATACAATTAGGTTGTGTTGTGTGTGTGTTCCTTGTGTGTGACTGTATTTGCCTGCATATGCATGTTGGCGTCAGAAAATGCACACATGTGGCTGATGTGTGTTTGTGTTTTAGTGATTTTTAGTGAGTCTTGTAGATTTACTGTTTGCACCTCTGTTTTCAGTGCGCCTACTGTGTAGAGATAACGGTTTTGCCCAACATGTCAGGAGCACACTGCACTGAAGTTCACACTCACGTACACCTTGCACACTCAGCAAAGAAAAAAGAGATCACCACACACCCCATATATACAACCCACAGACACACGCCCGCACATACACACACCGCACACATACACGCACACGAGAAAACCTTGTACGCACAGCCAGGCCATTGATATATATACACACTCAGATTCTGTATATACATAAAATCACACACACACATTCGCTCGGCCATTTCTTCACTTTTTTTTTTCCTCACATCTTTTCATCTGATTGGCCAAAGTGGATGGCATGGAAGTGGGAAGGTCCAGCTCATGGGTCAGAGGAGTCCAGGCAGAACGACAGAAGAACAACAGCGAAGAACCTTGAGACTATACCTGGGTTCCTCTCTTGTCACGTTACTGAAACTGAACCAACTGGCCACTCAGCTGGGTGATCTTTTTCACCAAGCAAAAGAACCATGGGGGAAAAAAAACAAACAAAAAACAACGCAAAAGATCGACCAAGAGCGATTCAAGTGGTCGACTTGGAATTACGGGTCAACCGAAAAGGGAGGTTGTGACCCGGGCAGCGTCTGTCTCAGAAAGAAGAGCTCAACGGCGATTTATTCATGCATCTGTCACTCCAGGCAGACGGACCAATGGGAGGGAAGGGGGGTACAAGTTACAGCAGCATCCATATCGTTGGAGGAGGGAGCAGGTAAAACGCCCTTTGATTTCACTCCAGGGATCATTTAGAAAATGTCATTGTGGGTTGTCGATAAAGAAGTCATTGACTGCGCAAAAATAATTTTTAACAATTAAGATATTTTTGAGCCTTTGGATTTGCTTATAGCCATTATTTCACAAAAAAGAGTAACATATAATTTGAAAACTGTCCAAATTTGGGGTCCTAATAATAGGAAACACCACAGATAGTTTTAAAACAGAAAACAAATATCAATTGTTTTCACTGAAGTCAGACCTGTTTCAAAACCAGATCTTCGCCTCCGGCTGTGCATGCACTGAGCTTTGCCATCAGGCCGCGAAGGAAAGGGAGGAGAAGAGGAAGAGGAGAAGGAAGGGCTCAGAAAAAGCACATGACGTGGAAAGGCAAGAGATAAAAGCAAACTGGGGCACGTAGGACAAAAGAGTATGAGTGATAAAGTAGACAGAAATAAAAAATAAAAGTGAAGTTTAGACAGGCAAGTGATATAAAATCCTCAGCATTTTTCATGACACAGAAAGAAATGCTGTTAAAAAATTATCTGTGGAAAACCTCTTACCCCAAATGTCAATAAATAATATTCTTCCACGTTTAAACAATAGCATTTGTGTAAGTGTTCTTCAGTTGAATAGTAAACCATTCAAGTTGGCTGGCCGAAAAACATGTTCTTCTCATTCTTAAGGGGCCATGTACCACTACCTCATGTCTTTGGAACTAGATATTCAACCAAAAGAGACAGAAACAGTTTTTAAAAATTGTCTTGCCATCAGAAAGAGGGACCCCTTTCTATTGAATCATCCAATGGCATAAATTCTTGCCATATCAACTGGAAACATGGTGCATCCAGTGTGCCGAAGGGAAAGGAACTCTGTAGACCCCTTGTTGTATTTTCCTTTTTTGTCATCCAATTAGGTCACCAGAAATGGTTCCTGGATTAATGCCAAGCCAATCAGAGGTCTGCCCATATTGTGTCAGCCATTCAGGTTCCAGAGTGACTTCCATGAAGCTGTGTGATTGGCTGGGGAGAAAAAAAGGGAGACAGAGAGAAAGGAGGGGGGAGGTGTTTGATGAAGTGGTATCCAATCATGGCCATGGATCCACTGAGGAGATCTGTGTGTTTTATACCAGGTGTGTGTGCATATTCACTGTGGACTTGTGTTAGTTCGTGTTCAGTACTGAGGCAATTGATTGTTTACCTGAGTCTCTCAGTTCTTTGTCTTTGAGGTATATTATAGCAACTGTTTTTCCACTAACCCTGTAGCCCATGTGCACGCTAGTCAGTGAGCACAGAAAAGCTGACTAACATGTGGCTGATGTCTTTATAATTATCAAACAGAAAACATTAAGAAAGCCATGCAGCTGCTTCAGTCCTACCAAATCTGCTACTTCTCAGTGACTGACTGCACCTACAATGCCATAAAAATCTGGCAGTATTATAGATGTACGCATATTGGACCACGTCAGACCAGATTAACTCCAGAGCCCGCTGCAGCAAGATGGCCACCTCAGTCTGTCCACACGTCTAATGATAACGTTCTAGATCAGACTCTCACCCTTTTGTCTCCAGTGTATTTAGGACATATGTGGCCTGTGGCATGACATAAACCTTATTCATCCATAAACTCTAAAAGACCAATAACCTATCTCTTTCAAGTATCCATTTAAAATTATTCCATATTTTATTATCAAAAGCATCCTTTTGCCACAAGTGCAGTAATAACACATACTGTACCAACTGAAAACACGCCTAAAGGGTGTAACCAGTCCCAGCTGGACAAGCCTAAATATACACATACACCTTTAAAAGGGAACACATGCTTTTCCACGTCTCAAATGATTATCCGTCAGCCCCGCATCAAAACCGGGGTGGCAGAAGCTACAACAGCTAATCTCTCGGCGTGTGTTACGCAACCAGGGACGCTGGAAACGACTGATCTGAAATTTCGTGTGTGGGGTAAAGCTGCATTGTGCTACTGCAGGTGACATTAGCTTATTGGTTTGCACTGTTTATTGCTTTAATGGGGTACTCTTCTTCAGCACTGCGTATACAGCTGACAGCCTTTCTTCTTCCCCCTTATGCCAGTCACACCTGGGCTTTTGACTGAAGCAGCTCAAGCCGACTGCAGCGACTACAGCTCTGTGCGCAAGAGCAGCTCCTGGTTTTGGAACTGAAGCCAGAATCATCCAGTGTTAAGGCGGGTCCTTAACAAATGCACCATTAGAATTCTCGTTTATAGGCCCAATACTTTCGAAAGGTGTATAATTAACAAGGGTAACAATGTAATAAACGTTTTGGTTCTGAGAAACCTCAGTTGTTTTCTTCTTCCTTCTTTTCTGCATTATTATTATTATTATTATTATTATTATTATTATTATTATTATAAACTGGTATAACATATTGCAATTTTTGGAACGTGATCTGCGGTGATGGACTCTCTCCAGCTATCACTGACATAATGGGTTCATGCTTTTGTTTGAATTAGCAGATTACATTCGAGACGGCACAAAAAAAAAACGCGCCTGCAAAAAAACGTGACAAAAGAAACGCAAAGCACACCTGTCATCGTGTGAAATACACACTCACATGTACAAACACATGGAAGCCTTTGAGTATGCAAAAAGCCTCTGACGTGTATAGTGGTATAACTTGCATATACGGTACTTCTTTAAAATGTGGGGTAAAAATTCTGTTCTCCATATATTACACAGCAGCAGACCCGTCAGAGTAATTAACCACATCACGGCCATTATTGAAGCAACACACACTCCAATCTTTAATCACCTCATTCCACTACACAACTCAAACTACATAAAACTCAATATTTTCCCAAAATACAGCACAATAGTTGTACTAAAATATAACAGGTGCATTCATTTAGCAAAGAGTAGCTGTATCTATGGCAAATAAGAAAGCCTTATTGTCTTATTGCTTCAACTAATTTCTGTTATTGTTAGCGTAGCAATAACAAATAGCATATTACCAATGTTTATAGTACTGTGTAACTACAATACTGTCAGACAAGCGAACCGCCATACCTCTGTAACTGTTAGCCTTTTTTTAAAGCATTAAATATTACTCATAAATGTATCATAAACTTCATAATACAATACATTTTATTATGAATTACTTTCCTTCAAAGGTTCAAAGATATCTAATTCCTCTACATATAAAATTTTTTACGATATAAATACAAGACTGTCAAGCATTAAAATAAAAAAAATGTTACTGGCCACTATTAAATTTAGCATTTTATGATTCAGGTTCCTCACAACCAAATTTGATTTAGTCCATCTGGAAATCTGTGAGGCCCACAGCAGCGATTTCCTGGAAGTAACAAAATGGTCGAGTTTTGACTATGGTAGTTTGACACGTTTAAATGTCGCCAACATGCTGGGATGCCCCACCTCTGCTGGGTACAGACCATTTCTGCCAGTCACTAGCTTGGCAGTACTGGCAGCGTGTGTGGCTGTCAGCCAGCGGGCGTCTTCTGTGAGAAGCTCGCCGCTAACGGAGAATGCGGAATTGCCGGGGGTTGGCCTCGAACATCTGAAAAGTGCTCGTAGCTCATAACGGCCCAAGGAGGCCTTCCAGCGTGGCAAATGGGTCTACATTCAAAGGTCACGGTGGTGCGGACAACGGTGGCATCCGCAGCGTGCACCTGCAAAGGCCGTGCCAGGAGGGCTGCGTGTCCGTAAGGCTGCGCGACCGCAAGAGAGGCAACTGCACGTACCGTGGCATGCTGGGAACACGAGCAATGACAAGCCGGCGATGTCGCATACAAGACGCGTGTTTTTTAATGTGAACAACTGCGCATTTTTGAGAGAAAACATCGATTTTACTTAAAGTGTCAAAATCTACAGTCGAGATGTGGGAGAGTGAATTTATCTTTTCTCTCCGTTAAAAGCTTCTTAAGATGACACCACTATAAGTATATTAAAATAACTGCTAAACACAAGCGCTACAGCTTGCGATAATTAAGTTGGTGATACACTGCTCATCTGCTCATCTGCTTCCACTTAGAATCTGAGATCCAAGTGCTGCATTTCATATCCTAGGAGAATGTTTATACTGGAAAAAAAAGTTGTGGCTTTGAGGAAGTCTACCTCAGTTTGACAGGATATAGCATAGCCCACACCCAGGAGGCATCTGGCACTCTTCCTGCTAAGATGATCACGTTCTCTGTGCGTCGGGGTGAATAAGGCCTTGCAGAAGAACATGTTCTCTCTCTACTGTCAAGTGCAAGCTGACGTGCCCGTGACAGGTCTGCGGGACAAGCCCAGCAGGAATCTTCCTGACAACTGCAGCCGCTCCCAAACTCCCTGCCCCTCCGCCTCGAAGGCGCCCTGAATGACACCGCGAGCGGAGCCGCCGCTGAGCCGCCCGACCGCCGGAAAGCTTGCACGATGAATAATTTGACGTGCTTAGAGACAGCACTCCGCCCACTGTGCAGCAGCGCGTGACTCCGCCCCCTAATTGCACCCAGGTGGGAGCGGAAAAAAGTCAGGTCGCTCCGGCCTTTTGTTCCGCTGTCACGACTCGCCTTCCTGAGCAGACTGGAGGACGGACGAGACGTCAGCGTGGAGCCAATGCCCTTGTGAAGGATCTCTCAACACCGCAGCCCTTCGTGGGACCTGCCATTTAATTGCTCCATCAGTCTGTTGCCGTGGTCCCTACATATGTGAATGTCACCTACATCATTTTGATTCCGCACTGTACTTTAGGCACAACATGTCAAGACACGTCACAGGAAGTAAATGTAGAATGCACCATTTTTTTGGGGGGGTGAGGGGGGGTAATAAAGCGCTTTTGTTCCTTACCATGTCAAAGTGCAAAGTGATGAATGAAGGCATGCTGCCTCTGTGTACTGGCCTCAGTGGTCCTGCAGTATCTGTAGGGGTAATGAGTGGTCCGAAATGCAGACACTAATGCTACCCTCTTTAGTATTGCATCATTCCTGTCAGATGTGTTATCACAGGACAGACGCAGTATGGCGCACGGTGAGGATGGAGGATTTGATGGGGACAAAGGCTTCTCTGGGAAACAAAAGCAGCCGAGACAGCAAGAAGGCAGCAATGAAGGTGATCTGCATTCAGGAAGGGAGGACAGATGGGACCCCATGAGGCTCCACGGAGGCAATCACCCCCCCCCCCCCAAGTCTATGAGCCACTCACCTGAGTAAGCTGCAGACAGGAAGCAGCTGCTGTCAAAGTGCTCACATCAAGTAAAGGTGACTACACTGGTGACCGTGCTACCTTAGTATTTTTTATAAAAAATGTTTTGTGAGCTTCAGTTGCACAATAGATCCTGTAAAATAAATGTTAGTGTACCTAAAACGACTCACGTCCATTAAAGAACCATTATAAATGCCTCCTCCTTTGAGAAAAAAGGGTACTTTTCTAATTCATTGTAAACATATTAATCATTTCCAAATCATTTTGTCTTTATGTACATGTAGTGCATGAAATGTGCTTTACTGGCAATGTGAGAAAAGCAGGCATTATACAGAATGCCCAGGAAATCTACAGAATGCATTTTTTAGGCTCTGCATTCTATAGATTTTCTTTGAACTTTACAGGTTATTTACCATTTAAAAATATAATAATTTTACATCACAGTTTGCCTGTGATTACAAGAATTTATAAGTTTCAAGAGCTTGATCCAGGAGTTTTTCCTATACCTTTCTCTGTGTTGTGGCTGACATTGCACTGGCTTTACAACAAGCCTGCACGTGACAAAGGGACACACATGCCAAGCAGACATCAGACTCCAGCCTCTGTCTCTCCTCCCTCCCATTTTACTAAAACAAGCATATTCCCCCTGTTGTATTACTAAAAACCTCAGAGCTCAGGGCATTACTACTGTACGTCAATAAATAGGTAATGCACAGCCAATTAACCAAGTCTCACATCTAACACTGTCCCCAACCAACAGCTGTGTTGTAAAAAAAAAACTGAAATGTCACAGAGGTCAAACAAGGTCAAAATAAAGTTACGCTCAATACCAACACAAGTCCATAAGCTCGTGTGTGTGACAATTCCATGTATTTTGGCTGTATTGCAAAACATCCTATATAATCTGAAGAATATTAAAGTGATACGTTATTCACCAAAGATTGCACCTATTCCCATCTTGGAATCACATTTTTTTTAGTGTTTTAACATTTGTGCACCATGTTTGTTGCTTTTCATGATGGCTACACTGGGCAAGTCATCTCCTATAAGGAAGCACCATGGGAAATGTTGAAACTCTGGCTCTCGGTGTCACTCGGCGCAGGCTGTGATTAAAGCAGCGTCCCTGTTTGATGATGCCAACTGCCAGACCTCCCACCTCCCCACAGGTAGCAGGACACATACAGACAGGCGCACACGGACAACAGACAAGCTCGTGTGAGGGGTTCACAGACAACGAAGTGACATCAAAGAACAGCCCTGGAGTTAAAGACACCGTGCGAATGTGTCACATGGTGGGACAGATCGCGTCACACTCAACAGCATAACTACACGTTGTTACTGATTTATCCTGTGGTGGTTCTGAGATTGAGAAGAGAAAACTTTGCCACAGTCCAGTCCAGTCCAGATTGATTATTTAAAAGTACCACAAAGTGTTGTGAATTCTCCCAAATCCACACAATAAAAACCAGAGTCTTGTAGCATCTATAACTCGCACGGAAATTGCTTAACGCTCAAAACAGGCGCCCGATTGCTATTAATCTTATTGGAATAGCAATGACGATTCTCCTTCCTCTTTTATGACCCTGTTAGAAGATACTGAAAGGCACTGAAAAAGCCAAATTGCGTGAATATGTCTTCCCCAATGGATTTTAATAGCTGGCCACTTTAGAACAGGAAATAGGTCTCTCTTTGTCATCCAGGGAATGGGCACAAAGGTTTTCTGTTTCAAATCTGTTAAGTGCCAAGAAATATCCCATTAAATAAATAAATATGGTAAATCCCAAGTAGGATACAGCACTGTCTGCAGATTGGAGAGGTTGCAGCCTAAAGCATTTTTTTACCCCGTCTCATTTTGGCCTAATCACCTCATGGGAAAATACAACAAATCCACCGAGGAGCTCCTTAAAAGGTCCATTCTCCTGTCCTGTGACATTAACAAAAGCTCAAATGACCTTCAGAACAAAAACTGTTGAGAACAAGTCATTGGAAAAGCCCTTTTTATATGTGGGTGCTTGCTGTGTGTAAAGTGTGTCTCCCCCATTGATCTCCCTTCTCTCTGTCTTTGGCACTAAGATTTGGGCAAAAAATAAATTCTGTCTCCGTAACAATGTAGAAGAGACTGCTTCAAGGCAAGGGAAAGCTTGATGGAATATTTGAGTCCTCCCTCCGATTTGGCTCAGGCTGATTATTGACCTGCTCCCCCTTCTTCTACTCCCGGTCCTGATGCTGCCGTTGCTGTGGTCCCTGTTACCGTGGTAGCGGTCACTGGGGAGGATGCTTGGTTGACGCAGAGCTCTCCGTTCTGGCTGAAGTGCAGGCGAGGAGAGGGGAGGGGAGGAACGACTCTGTTCCAGGGGGAGCTGGAAGAGGAGATGCCCGAGGAGGAGGCTCCAGAACCGGAGGTGATGGTCATCCCTCCTCCTGCTCCTCCTCCTCCTCCTCCTCTTTCAGAGATCACACCGGGGTCTGCTGAACCCAAGGCGGAAAACTGGTCTTCCTAGCAAGACAGAGAGAGAGGGAAGAAGGGAAGGCAAAGGACAGGGTGGGAGGGGTGAACAGAGAAAATAATGGAGCGGACAGAGAGGGAGGCATGACAAAAGGAACAGGGGTGAAAGGGCAAAGCAAAACCAAGAGATAAGGGATAAAAGGAGTGGTGCAGAAGGAAAGAAAGAAAAAAAAAGGGTTACAAAGCAGAAGTTTGAGCATAGTCATGTAAGAAAGAGCAGAGGAAGACAAGGGTGGACAGAGAAAGAGAAAAGAATGGGGTGGGGTTAAAAATTTGGGGTTCACAAACAGATCTGAGATCAGCTGATCGGTGAATCTTCTTTGTGACATTATGCTCCTCTCAGATCGCTTGTACTCTCTAATATTGCTATACTTTGGTCGTTGTTTGTGAAAGTCAGGAGAGGTCAATGCGTGTCCACAAGAGGGATGGGACCTCGGAGCATCGTACGTCATCATCAGGTTTAGTGTCAGTGCTTTTATTGTAACATCTGCTGCCACTGAAACCACAACAGCTGTCGGGCAATAACTGACGAATGTGAGTGACAGTTCTGACTTTGTTTTCAGTCGTGGCGTTATTTGAGTACAGGTAGAAGAATTTTGTTTAGATTTTTAATAAGTCGCTTTTATTAAGTCCAAATAAAGGTGGCCATACACATAATTATTTTTGTGTCTAATAGGACACATTCATCACACTGCAGAACACATTTGAAAATGAGGTGATACACAACACTAATTACATGGCTTTGGTGAATACAGTTTACAAAATGGTAAAGGGAATTGTTATAATTAACTTATTCTTCTGATGTGGAAGACGAATGGGATTTTCCACTGAAATGTCGCAGTATGAAAATACTACATGGTATTAGAAATTCTGGTTATGTCTGAGTGAGACTTACTTATCTCAAATCAAAACAGTATTACCCACCAATCAGAATGTCTTAAAAATAATTTTTGGATTTAAATATATAAAGCATCGTTTAGCTTGACAGAAATCGAACCATTTCTGATTTGTGGATATGTGAAAGTTTTGATTTGCTCCTATCAGCTATCCTTACCTACATTGACGCAGAGTAACGTCATTGCGAATACCAGTCTGATTTCAGTTAGAAAATATTATTTGTAAAAGTTGTGCTGTCCAGTCCAGTTCAGTGAAGTCTTCAAAGGAGCAGTAAAAAAGAAAACAGTTTATTCAGTTCAGTTGTATATAATCTAGGGAAGTCTTATCACAAATAAAACGTCTAATACCTAGCAAAATACAAATAACGTTCAGCATTTATTTCATAACAGATTGTTCTCTTGAATATGTCCAAGAAAAAAAAGAAGTCAGTGTTGAATGAAGGAATTTCAGCAAATTTCTACAATCAGTGCCATTTTGTGAACACATAAAATACCTTAAATATATATATTCAAATTGGTTAAATGACATTTAAAACATGATAAATAAATACAAATATATTTCTCATATCTTATCTTGTGCACAACCAGAAATTTTTAAATGCATATTCAGCAGAGAAATTAGCTGACAAGCCTCAAAACATTAAAATATTAACAAACGAAATTATGTCTGACAATATTCCAGGGTCTTTTACTGATCTTACAGAAATCAGGGACGAACTGATTCAGCAGACCTTTTCTCTTCTCACTCAGAACCTTGTAAAGAATTACTAATTACAAATTACACATATGAAAGCCCTTTCACACTTAATGGTTACCGTTAAGAAGCAAAAATACAGAACTAAAAGTTATGTAGTTTACATATGTCAGCATTCAGTTAA
>JABJVR010000039.1:4829022-4843788 GCA_025773905.1 Chitala chitala | reverse complement strand
CATCTCCTTTCTACAACATTATTCTTCTGGGGGGGGGCCGGGGGTTGGTCTGTAAATAACAATATAAAATAACGTTTTTGGCATGAAGCCATGTTTTTTTTTTTTTTTTTTTTTTTTTTTTTACACGTTTTCTGCACGCCTGGCAAACTGATTAATGAAGCAGGTGTAGCCACAGAACTGAAACGATACACACTCTAAGATCTTCTGTCACCTTTTTGCAGCCCTCTGCCTGTATTCTTCACTGCATGTCACATGGAACTTTCATCTCTATGGTCTTCATCTCGGCAAACAAAACCCGCCGTGGACATTCTTTACCTCACAATCACTGCTAAAGTCACAAGAGGTTTTTGTGTCAGTTCTTGATAGGCTCCTGTGTGTGGCTTTTTTTTTTTGCTTCTCTTGTGTGTTTTTAATAAGTTGTATGACCAATTTTAATTTGGAAGAGTTTCTGTTTTGATTTAACTGACAGAAATGTTATGGTTTGTGCATCGGAATATTTTTAAATAGGACGTTTCAACCTGCAGTGATGAATTTCATGAGAAACTTCTACAGCATGTTGTGCAAAAAAACACCTAAATACAGAAACCTAAGAAACATAACATGTACACCATCGTATAGCAGACTACATTTAAAGTTGTCTTGATAGGACCTGTTTGTTTATATTTTTTTAAACGAGAGGGATCAAGGTTCATCCTTAAACCTCATATATCACTGTGTATATGACCAGAATACACACACACACATATATTTGCATTTGTGAACACACACACACACACACACCATACACGCCATAGTAAATAGTTTAAACGTAATACAGTATTACCAATGAGATAACACATCCATACTTACTTTCCATGTCACAAGTGAAAAGCAAAATTCAAAAAGATGCATGTAGACACTGATGCTGAACACATGACATCAACACACAACATACCAATGTACACCTAGTAGCTGTAAAAACCATGGCAGCTTCAGTCTGTAGATATAGGCCTTTTCCTTCAGTTCTTTATATTAGCCCTAATCTCCATACCTTTAGATCTCTTGTATAATACAAATATGTAAAACCTTAAATTAAATCCCGAGTGTGACCACACTTTTAATTTGGAAAAGCACAAACTACATGTAGCACATTGTACAAAGTGCCCACTTTCAAGTTTAAATTTCGTTAAAAACGTCTGACGTTCCTCCCATAGTATTGACTTTTGGGATGTCTTTTGGGATGATCTGTTGACTTAACAAGGTGACACCTGTCGTCAGTCATGGCCAGGCTGCCCACAGCCACTTTACTGGCCAACGCTGCCGCCACCTTCCGCATCTGCAACGTTTTTTCTCATCTCATCACACATTAGAGCAGAGGAGTATTGATATGTACTCTTTAGTGATTGGCTAAAGTGTCACTGTGTGTCAAGTCTGTCTTTGGAGGAGATGCCTGCGTGACCAGGATACGAAGATGATGGAGTGTGAACTGGCTTGCACGGTGACTTTACACTGATAGGTGATCCGCAGTGACGCTGCTATTTTCATGTAAGCAGCGACACGCGTGTGATGGGAAGATGCAGGATGAGAAGTGAAATTGAAATGTGAGCCCCTTTTAAAGACTGGGGAGGGGGGGGGATGTCAGGAAGCCCAACACACAGTCAGACTGTACAGAGATGCACAGCTGGGATAACAGTAAATATAACAGAGTAGTAATGTCTGGGGACCCCACACCCCCCTAAAGAACAAAAACCACAAAGACCAAGAGAAGGGCAAAGAATACGGATAGAGGGATAGACCACTTTTAGTTACATGTGTACACACATTTGGTTACACATAAAACCAGAAAAGAATGTGCAGGAAGAGAGACTGATCATACAACCAGAGAAACATGCAGGAAGAGAGACTGACCATACAACAGAGTCATGCAGGAAGAGAGACCACACACATGACCAGAGGAACGTGCAGGAAGAGAGACCAACCTGCTCTGCAAACATCCTGGGCTTGAGCTCAGGAACGACTCCCCCTCTCAACTCATCCTCCACGGCCATGAGCCTAAAATAAAGGAGAAGAAATGTGAATATGGGCCGACCAATCAGAATCGCCCCACTGCCAAGGAATACAAGCCACATAAGGACAAGAGGCCGAGGCAATGTTCTGTGTTCTCTACGTCGAGGCCTTGTGTTAGTCAAAGCCAGGAGAAGGTGGTCGCTAACCTCTGACGGTTAGTGACTGTAGAACATCCTAGTGCCAAGGGGCCAACGGAAATGCAGGTTAATTACACGGCGTCCCTTCTTTGAATTTCTGTTTGTCGCAGACGTTTGCGGGTCGTCTCTCTTGTATTTATTACACGGCCACGTGGCTCGTGGTGAGGCTTGACTTTAAATGGAGCAGATAATGAAAGAAACAAAGGCTTCCGGCTACTCATTCATCTTTCCCCAAGGCGATTCAAGATGTTCGCTTTTATCTGTGCGTTTTTTTTTCTTTCCATCACATTAATCTTTTCCCTTTTCTTTAGTAGGATTCTGTGAGATGACAACGTCGTTGGGGCACAGATGAGTCCTTTCACTTCCTTCCGCAGAAGCGGGGATCTTAAACCTCAAGGCAAGCCCCGCCTCTCTTCAGCCAAGCCTCGTGCATCCAGCCTCACCTAGGGCCATCAGCCCTCCTCTTAATCTGCTGAGGTATGACACTGAACACACTGGCCTCTGTGGTATGACACTGAACACACTGGCCTCTGTGGTATGACACTGAACACACTGACCTCTGTGGTATGACACTGAACACACTGGCCTCTGTGGTATGACACTGAACACACTGGCCTCTGAGGTATGACACTGAACACTTTGCTGTCCGTGGTATGACACTGAACACGTGGTCCTCTGAGGTATGACACTGAACACATGGTCCTCTGAGGTATGACACTGAACACGTGGTCCTCTGAGGTATGACACTGAACACTTTGCTGTCCGTGGTATGACACTGAACACGTGGTCCTCTGAGGTATGACACTGAACACGTGGTCCTCTGAGGTATGACACTGAAGACATTGGCGTCTGTGGTATGACACTGAACACGCTGTCCTCTGAGGTATGGGACTAAACACATTGCCCCCGGCGGACTGACACTGAGCACACTGCCCTCCATGGTATGATACTGAACACACTGCTTTCTGTGGCACGACACTGGGCACTCTGCATTTTGTGGTATGACACAGAATGTGTTGCCTTCTGTGGTATGTCTTGAGGCTTTTCTTATGCCTTTCCGTTATTGTGCTTTTAGATCTGCTATTGTTTCATATTTTTCTTGTTTTCATTAAATTGCCTGGTCTCCATAATTCACATTCATCATTTTTACCCAAAACAGTTTCCAATTTAAATAACAAGAATGAGTTAAACTGCCAAAATTCTTGCACACATTGCAACCTGTACAATAATTTGTCAGTAAGGATATATAGTTAGGCAGTGTACTTCCATCAATCGATTTGTTTCTTAAATTCAAATTTGTTTTGTGTTATAGTTCAATTTTCACCACACTGTCTTACATGAATCAATCAGACCTCATGAAATGCTTGAGATTAATGAGTCAGATCAGTGTAGTTAATATTAACGAGTACATATCTGGCCGAAAGGATTCTGAGGAGGCCTGAAAATCAAAAGTACAGGAGGTCTGTGAATTTCCAATGTGTTTTCAACCTAGATTTATAAGAAATGGATCTAGTGAGATATGTGCTACATTCTGTGTTAAAACACAATAATATAAACAGTTTAGAACAAACATAATGGCTGATAAACAGCTGCTTATTAGCCTATACAATTATGACATTTTTCTGAATTGCAAATTATTGTTTATAATAACTAATGATAAACAGGAAATCCCACTATCGACTTCATCAATTCAAAATCCTTATAATTTTATTCAGTACGCTTAGCATTAATAAATAATGAAAAATCCACAGGGTGAGTTTTAGCCATTCGTACTTGGGTGTTTTATTACATTAATTATTTACAGTGTTGTGCTTTGCACAAATTAAAACGGGAAAAACGTGGAAAAAATCTACAAAAGTAAAGACAAAGGCTGGCAGAGCTGCAAAAACAACAGAAACCTTTGACAGTTTGGTTGAAAATTATTTCAAAGCAGAACACCTCTTAAAACAAATAACCATTCACACAAACAAAACAGCTGTGCATACTAAATAAATAAATAAATAAATCACATTATTATGGGGTGCACTGTACGTCCAGTGGTTTCGAGTTTCCATGCAGTCACAACATTGTTCACGCTGGTCAGCGATAGGCCAGAAAGAGGTCATGTGATTTGGTACTTGTCGCCATGACGAAATGACACAGAGCTTCAAAAGGTGCAGCAAACAGACAGGAGAAAAGACGGTACCGACGTTAAGGACCTCCAAAGTGTGTCCCAGCTCAATTCAAGTTACGAGTTTTTGCTAAAGGACCTTCATTTGGTCCATTGATATGGATAGACTGTGAAGAGTCAATAATTATTTGATTGTCAGCTTGATGTTAAGTGAGGGCTGAGTCCGTGTCTTTAGTGTGTATATGTATAATATCACACGATTGGCAACCATCCAGATCTACAGCGGGGTAAAGGACTCGCAAACAGTGTTGCAGGCTGCAGTACAGACACGTTCCTGTAAATGCACAATGAAGCGTTTCACACAGGGTGCCCCCCCCCTCACACATTCAAACAACAGGAACAAACAAAAAACAAAATAACAGCAGTTGACAGCATTTCTTTTCTATAACTTTTCCCTTTCCCCATTTTGAACACATCCACTGATTGCTTTTGCTTTTCAAAATTAGGAATATAGCAGAAAACAGAATATCTACGTCAAACCATCTATGCTACTTATCCAACTCAACAGAAAACGTGCCATCAATTAATATATCTCTGTGATCATTCTATAATTGTCTGTGCAAATATCTTCTACTTAGTATACTGTGTGTACTGTGTCTATGTACTGCATTTAATGATGCAATTGGATCTAAGAACATCCTACAGCTAAACAGAAGTGCCCTGTAAATCCTATGAATAAAAATCCATTTGCAGATTAGCCTGCAGTTCTTGGCAGTGTTTGATAATAGAGAGAAAATTATAAATGCACCTAGATTGGCCTCAAGCTTTCACAAGGGCCTAAAGTTGCAACAGTATAGCATAAACCCAGTTCTGTATATATATAAATGCATTCACAAACACACGCACTCCTTGTTTAGCAATCGACCCCCGTTACGACCATTGACATTAAGCGAAATGGTCACTAAGTGATGATCATGACTGCCCAGGAGTGACCGTGACTGTGCTTATGACTTCAGCCTTCCATGTTTTCTTTTATGCTTTGGACGTCATGAAGTGGGCAGTTTAAACATTTTATACATTCTAATTCAAACACCTAACTGCACTGAAGACACAAGCAAAAATTAACGCATTGATTTAGTCATATTTGTGAATGGTCACCGATCAAGATATTCGCTAAATGAGGAGTGGTTGTACATGACTGTTCCCATATGTGAATACCATATGTGAATATAACACTAAAGTTTAGTAGCTAAAGGAGGTCACTGCTGTTGTACCTATGAGGAATTTAACTTGAGTTTCTAAGGACAATGAATAACTCAAAATTGTAAAGTGTACAATTTATATAGTTTTAAATGTCATATAAATTTTTAGTAATTAAAACTGTCATAAACTCTGAGCAGTAGCTTTTCCTATTAAAATAATTTCTCACTGTCTGGAACTAGCAATTGTAAGGTTAATTTATTCATTTCTATATTCTTCTTATACAACTGAGTATAATAAATGATTGCCTGTCTAAAGTCCTTTGAAATAATTTCATCTTATATTCATATTAGCACATTATTCATTTCATTATTCTGATTAAATCAAGAATATACTGTATATCTGTATATGTGCACCAAATTATACAATCTTCAAAAAATATGTTATATATTTATAATCTATGAAACTCAGAACAGAATTGAAAAAAAACAAAAAATGACTAATTAAATTATCCTACATAAAAGACCTATAATTGAAATATTGTTAAACAAAATCAGTACAACGTTAGATATATTTACAACCAAATATATATCGGCGTTTCGACCGGTTGGTTACAGGTTTAAATCCCTCCTGAGGAAATCTTTGTACTCACTCTGCCCGAAGTAGCCCTGGGATCTGTCCCATCTCATACAATCCAGACCCACTTTAGCGGAAGTCCAACCAGAACGGTTAAGGACCAGACAGGGATTTAGGTTTGCTTGCAGGGCCAAGACTTAGCCACCACTGGAAGAGTTTTGGTGTTAAACTAGTATGATCCTGAGCCCTGGAACGCCCACACAGGGACATGTGTACCCATGAGCGCCTTCTTCTAAGTGTCTGTGAATCTAATGGCTATGTTCCGTTTATCCCGAGGGTTCCACATTCATCGTCAGTAAGCGAACCTGTCGGTGAGTTTGTCATCCGTTTTAAACGTCGAACGTCTGTGGCTTTCAGCTTTCTCTTTTTGGCGCTGGAAGTCCTTGCAGCAGGTTTTGGCTCGCGATGCATCCACTTCAAACGGTGGTTGTTTCGAAACGGCGCCGAGGCTCACGGACACAAAATTTGGGTCCAACTCTACAGTGGTATGGCATAAATTAGAGGTAACTTATCTGTTTTATCCAAAGCGACATCTCCTAATACATTTTTTACTGATGTTTAGATGTCCAGAAGAAGTTTAAAAAAAACTCAAATTTTCTCAATGTGCTGAAAGCAGCTTTTTGATGTCATGAATAACTGAAGCAGAACTGATCTCCTCTTCTGCAAAGTAACCACTTATACCTGTAGTGGCCTAACATTTCCAGGTGTCCAATCAGCTCACACCAAGGCAAGGTGCATCCCACGTCCTTCCTTTATGACGTGTCGTCATCTTTAAACAACAACTATGTGTTGTAATCCGTGTGCTAAAACGTACAGACCACAGCCATACACAAGACAGGGCAAATCCTGTGCGGGCAAAATTATCAGTGTCGCTTGTCCGCATCCAACAATTTTTTAGCTAAATGTGTCATGTATGATTGTGCCTCAGCAAGCCAGTCTTGTGCTGTTATTACAGGCATCAGTAAATGCTGATAAAATGGCTGTCTTTCCAAAAATGGCTTAGAACGTACTATCCCAACAATGTCTTACATGTAATTGATCCTTCTTTGTCTTGAATTTACATGAAGCAGTACTTTTTTCCCCAGTCTTGACTGCAGTGTTTTAGTTATTTTGTAGTGTCTTCAAAGAACAGCAAGGCTTCTAGAAGCACAGATGATGCTACAGGCTAATGTATAGGGACCGACTGATGTACCTCGCCAGCAGTACCCAATTGTCAAGTGCTAAAAAAGCAAATGTATTCGTCATTACACACTGAACATCACAAAAATTAACATAATTATGAAACAAATCCAGAATATAGGGCAACTATGGTGTTTCAGTAAAGTATAATTATCTAATTTAAAAAATGTGTTTAATTATCTAAATAAGCCATAAGTGAATGCAATTTGCAGTCAGTCAAATTAAAATGGAAAAGCTCGTTTACGTTTATTTCTCATGATTTATTAAAAACGTTTCTCCAAGGGGATGCTAGTTTGCTGAAGTCCAGGATGTCATCGTAATATCCAGGTTCCAGGCGAGAAACTACGCTACTACACTTTTATGTGCTGAATTTAATGTACGGCTGCTTTAGCAAACATGGCAACAAATACTACGTATGTAAACCACTGCAGGCTCCTAAAACTTTTCATATCAATTCGACATATGCGACATAACGAACCAATTCATTAGCATCTAGTGACAGAGTGTTGGCTGAAAATGTGACAGCATTTACCATATTTTAACACTGACCAGAAACATGTAAAAAGAAGAGACAAGCAGAAATCCCACTGTCGCCACCCAGTGACCCTCCCTCTATTTACCTGTTGATTATTCCTTTAATTTGGGAGTCTTTCTCTAACTGCTGCTGCCTCAGCCTCCGCTCGCTGTCCTCCAGGCGGTTCTGGTACTCCTGCAAGATTTTGTTGGTCTGCTGTTCCTGGTTGAGAAGGCGTCGCTCGTACTCCTCCAGCTTCCGATGGGACATCATGAGGCGTTCCTTCAGGGAGAGGATCTCCTCTTCATACTCCCTCACCTGGAAAAATGAAGGGAGAGGATTCACGCCACAGCTCCCCCACTTAGGTAGTGTACAACCTTAACGGTTCATACCGTATAATACTAATGGCAAATGCGCTATTTCGTGCAGTAGTACAGTAAAACGATACACCGCCATCCTATGGAGTAAACACAAATACACAAAAGTAAAAGAGTATTTTTGAAGACATAAGTAACAAAAAGTAATTGGTAAAAAGGAAGCCCAGTGGACTAAATCATAAGAAACTAATCTGTAATAATAAAATGCAAGTTTTAATACTGAGCTGCAAGCTCTACTCTGGTGCCTGAGCAGGGGTTATGCAAGGAGAATTTCAAAACAATGAAGTGAATGATTCATTGAATTAGTCCGGTGCCAAAAAATATTTTTCTCTGATTAATCTTTGTTAAAGGTAATTATTGTCTATGAAGATTCTCAGTCGTCCAGGTGAGGTCATCTGGAAGTTTAGTCATGTCAGCTGGTCTTCTTTCTCGTTTACGCAGAAACGTTTAACCTTTTATCAAAAGGCTTTCTGAGTCTGAAGAAGCCTTTTGGTAAAAGGTGAGATGTTTCTGCGTAAACGAGAATGAAGTCCAGTTGACATGACTAAACTTTCAGCTAAAGGTAATTTTGTTTTTTTTATGTCAGCCTCTTTAGAACAGCTGTTTAGTCACTGAGCCAGTGTTTAACCCTCTTATAACATGTGCAATCCAATGCTCCGTCTTGAAACAAGGAATTAAATACAAATGACAAAGAATAATTAAGTTCAAGATAAAATATTAAATAAAAATAACTCCAAAAGTATAGGGAAATTGCCTACTACCAATCACCACAAACACAGGAATCAAATGAAATCGATTTAAAAGTTCAGAAATTTTAAATACAAATATTTTGGAACCTGTTAGGAGGAAAATGGGTTAAAACAAAAAAAAAAAAATTGTTACCAAATGGTCTAAAGAATATTGGACAAAAAATGCAAAAGCACCATTTAGGTACATAAGTAGTTACAGTGAAGGTATCATGGAAAACTGACCCTGTCCAGACGTGATTCGTCCATGCTCTTTGAGTACTCCTTCAGTTTGTAGTCCTCCCTCTCGATCCGTGAGCTCTCGATATCGGCAGAAAGGTGAGGCATGTTGGACACCCAAGCCACGGTGCGCTCTGCGGCCTGCGTGGGCGGGTTCAGGGTGGACGGTGATTGGGAGCCCTACAAAGAAGACCAGTCTATATAAAAAGAATGTTCCCTCCGTCATATATGACGGAAATGTTCCAATCGATCCTGGAAAATCTCATTTGTAAGCAAACAACGTTATGGCCATTATAATAAATGTAAAGACATAAATGTTATATCACATTGTCTTATACAGCATATTTTGATGGAACTCTTTGCGTTTGGAGAGATATTTATGTAACATGTAAAGGCTATTAGAGAGACAGAGGAAGCTGTTTCCAGGCAACCAAAACAAGATGTGACATTCATTTTTGTAGAGGAGAAGCTATACTCAGGCTGTTAAAATAAGACAGATACCAGAACACTCCCTAAGGACACCTGGGGTTACCATTCGTGCTTAATACTAAGAATGACCTTCAGCTAGAAAAGGTCAGGATGAAGATACTCCAAATAAGAGCTGGTCCCTCAGCAAAAATGTCACCAATAATGTAATGACAAACACGATTTTCACCTGTTTTTATTTATAAGTTATACCAAGTGTTAGGCATGAGCTTGGTCAATAGAGCAGATTTTAAAAACTAACATAATGGTCTGTGATCGGAAATCTTTGCTGCAGCTCTCTAAACAAACAGTAATCTACCCCTCCTCCATATTTTATGCCGTAGCAGTGCTATTGTTGCTTTTAGCAATACAAACAAAAAGATAACAGAACTGAAGGACGGGAAATTACCCCATGAAGGCATGTTTAGTTACCTGTCACTATCATGCATTTCATAACAACTCATATATGAGAGGATGTGAATCGCGTTACAAAACAAAACAACTTTATTGACGGGTAATTGTTCGGTTTCAGCAGCCCCTGGCAAGAGAATGTCTAAATTAGAGCTATCACCCTTGAGTCAAGTACATCCAGTAGAACGACACGAAATAGGCTCTTCTGCCTGCAAACAGCTATCCTTGATAAACATGCAGTAATTCAGAGAGGATTTCAAAGCACGCTGCACCATGTGGCCGGACCCGACCACAGAAATACCTCACAGAGTAAAACGATGCAGACCGGCTGTCAGAAAAACAGGCCGCAATCCAGCAAGACATTAAAGAAACAGCTGTGACTGTGACTATAATCCCTCTCAGTAGCAGCAACATTCCTCCCATGTGTAAATATGTAAAAACAGGCCCCGCTCAAAGTGAGACAACGGCTAACGACATCTGGACAAAAGCCATCTGGACAAAAGCATTTAGCTGCACGGCCTCGTACCCGGTGCCTCTGCTCTGCCGGGGCTGCTCTTTAGGTTCCTCTTTATATTAGAGGTCTGAACAGCATCACTTCCAGAACTGAGGCTCTTCATTGGTCACTGGAGTGCCGTTTACCATGGAAACAGAACAGCGAGACAGACAGCTGTCTTGGCGTACCTGTTTGCTAATAGAAGGCTTCAGTAGGTGCTGCTGTTGAGGCTGCTGCTGCTGCTGGGGGGTCTGAGCGGGGCCGCCCTGAGGCCCCTGGCTCTCCCTCACCGAGCTCTGCTGGTGGGGCAGCCCGGGGGCAGGTGTGTCCTTGACGGACAGCTGTTGGCGCGGGGCTGGCTGCCGCCCCCCAAAGCTGGACTCTGGCGACTGGAGCAGATTTCCGCTGGGGGGGCGAGTCTTGGAGGGAGGGGCGGCAGCTGCCGCGGAGCTTACGGACAGCTGGTGGGAGGTCTGCGACTTGACACGCTGGGGGGGAGGGACGATGGAGCTCTGGCGCATGGGGTGAACCGTGGACGGGGGCGTGGCCAGGGAGGAGGAGGTTCCGGTTTGGGAACTTATGCCCATCATCATCATCTGCTGCTGCTGCTGATGGAAATTGTCCTGTACGTGATGGATTAAAAAGGAATGAATTAAAATGTGAAGACCTAACCTGAAGCCCACATATTTATTTCTGCCACATTCGCTCATTGTAATATAGCTAATTTTACGTTCCAGTTGGGAGCGGAAGACAAGGCCGCCCGCCCAGACGCCAAACAAGGTACCTGCATGACAGACAGCTGGCGCCGCCCGTAGTCGGCCTGGTTCTGTCGCGTGTAGTCATCACTGTAGCTGTGCGAGTGGATGATGCTGGGCTGGACCAGGCTGCTGGCCCGGAGCGCAGACAGGTCCTCACTGCGCGAGAAGCCCCCGTGGCCAAAGGCGGGGATGTAGGAGTGGTGAGACGGCTCGGGCTCCGGGGCCAGCAGTAGGGGCGGTGGGGGGTGTGCCCGGCTCGCCTGATGGTGTAGCTGGGGCCCGTCAGCCGCCAGGTGGAAGAGTGGGTTCTGGAAGGACAGTGGGTAGTGCATCGCGGCCGCCTGTTGCTGCTGCTGTTGGGACAGGGAGTCCGTGGTGGTGCCCATCTGGCTCAGCTGGCTCAGCCGCAGGCCCCCCGACATGCTGGATCCCCCGGAGCCGGCTGACAGGCGGCCCCCTGCCCGCAGGCCGCCGCCCAGGCCGCCACCTAGGCCGCCCGCCATGCCCACGTAGCTGCCAAGGCCGGAGATGGAGGCTTGCGTGGAGTTCAGCATGTCTCCCACCGACTGCAGGTTGGAGATGCTGTTCACCCTGGAGTCCTGGAGGTCCATCATCGACACACTTTTGTTGACACTGAGAACCTGAGGCGGTGGGAAATTACCGCCATTCACTAAACAGCCCTTGACGACGGCGGATAATCCGCGGTAACTAAAATGTTAAACGCGGGACACGACGAACGAAGGTTTTACAAAAAGACATAACGGCAGACGGTTTATCGGGGCGGCCCCGCCAGGGCCGGCGTCAGACTTGGCTTTGAATCCCACTGACACACTGAAAACGCCGCTGTCAACATTAATCACGGTGACACGGATACTGGGCAGTCGCCGGGCTGTGAACGCTGGAACGAAAGACACGTTAACAGAGCCGGCACGCTCCGTGGACAAGGAAGGAAATGTGTAGAATTACACAGCCGCACAGCACCACAAAGGTCACTGCACAGTACTGATGGGTATTGGGTTTTTTACACCATCTCTAAACATTTTTCTTTGCCTCTGGGAAAGCCAGAGAAGTTTAATTAGCGCCTCCATAATTAGTCCGCAAATCCTTATCTACAAACATGCTCTCCTAGTTAGCCCTGAGTGAAATGTGTAAAGCGTGCATCAGACGAAACGTGCAACTCCAAGTTGGGAAATTATCAACTGACTGATCACTGTAAAGGTAACAATATAAATTGTACTGGCACTTACAGTTTTACGTTAATGTGTCATTGGCGTTCTGCTTAGCAGTATGAGCACAAGAGTTACTGAACAGCAGGGCGTCAAACTTTTCACCACAACCATGTTTCAAGTTCCAGTCTGGTGCTCATATTCCGGAGGATGCAAATTACATAACGGAACTATTTTATCCACTCATCAAATTACAGTTATTGCCATCTTATCGTTTAAAAAGTTACTACCAACTGACAAAGCTGTCTATAAAAAATATTTTAAAGTAACTGCTGGGAATGTTCTGGTCTTATATCAGAACTCACCACTGCTTCTGACATGGTTATTAAAGTGCACGGTACCTTTGGGTCGGGCTCTGTGATGTCCGAACTGCTGGTACAGTATGCTGGGCTGGAACGGGCCAGTGGCGGTCGGGTTACATAAAACATTTCCTTAGAGGTTCTGTGTGGGTGGTCCCGGTCTGTGTAGGCCCCTATGCCCCCATGTGAGGCCAGGTGAGCAGAGGTAGGCGAAGGCAGGCGAGAGACGTCTATTGAGCTGAAAGGTTAAATGAGAAGCCACCTAAAAGGTTAACTGCACCTCGCGTTACGACAAATTCACAAGTCTAGTTCAAGTGGGTCCACTGTAAGCCAAAGAGCACTATAAAACACCCTCCTTGATTGTTTATTGTACGAAAAGGTTGTCGTGGGATGGCTACCAACATATTTCAGGAGACAGTTTTGAGTTATCCTTTTTGCATTAAATATAAGTCGCATAAGGACAGTTTTTCTGTACAAGGGCACCGACAAGGAAAATAAGTGAGTGCCACAGTAATAGAGTGGCATAGGTATGTTTTTGAGTTTCTGCCTTTGTGAGTGTGTCTGTGTGTGTGTGTGTGTGTGTGTGTGTGTGTGTGTGTGTGTGTGTGTGTGTGTCAGAGAGAAACTGTGGGCAGCTTCACACGCCAGCTCCCTGTACTTGGACACCACCTGTTGAGGTCGCGCATCATGTGGGTCTGGAAGTCAGAGGACACGATCCGGTTGAAGCTCGGCCGGGACAGCAGCCGGTCCGTCTGCCTCTCAGGCGGGGGGCGGTCCGTCTGGTGGCTCGGCTGCCTCTGCAGGTGGGGGTTCCGCAGGGCCATGCTGATGTCGTTGAGTAACCGCGGCAACGGACCCAGCTTAATAATGGCGTCCTGGGAAGAGGAAAAAGAAAATGTGTAGAGTCATGACAAAGGTGAGGAGGAGAGAACTACACTAGCAGCCAGACCATGTCCCCAGAAAAATCACAGCTCTCCTTAAGAAAAAAAAAAATTGAAGAACAAAAATGAATCAGCAGCGATCAAGAGAAAAATTATATATACACTGAAGGTAATCAGCATCTTGTTTTTAAGACCTGTGACACATACACTTACGTATGCATGCATCTGTGAGTGTGTGTGCGCATGCTCAAACATCCGAGCAAAGTACAGAAAACACATTTAGGTACAACAGGCAAGTAAACCATCTAAAACGAGAGATGCCAAGCAGAAAACTTTGCACTATGCGACAAACGGAATTTGACAGGCTTCCCACCCTTGGGGCAGAACCAGCTGGCAAAGTGGTCTAACTGTGGTCAAATATTTGATTAGGCGTTCACATCAGGACTTTCTAACGAGATTGCATTCGCTGCACTCAGACAACAAAAAAAAAGTCATACATGAAGGTGATATGTCTCATAGCAACAATCCTGTGTGGATACATTCTTTCCGTTCTCCTCAATCAGAATTCCTTTCCAACCAACACTTAGTGTTACACAACTGTTCCTACTGCATTTGACAAACAGGGAAATTGAACGCCCGGTGCAATTTGAATATATAAGAGCTATGATACAGAATAAGACAATAAACTGCAAATTTTCATTAAGTTTTTTATTTTCGTCTGCAATGAGTCAAACAAGCCTATACGATTGTGAAGCTGTGTTATGTAAGGTTATGATATCAATAAATTGTACTGCCAGGATGTATAATGTATGCATATGGGTACAAATGTAAGTTGGCAGAGGATAAGAGATAATTCCGCATAATGTAACAACGGGAAAGCACTTAAAGAGCCTAGCTTGTGAGAGCCAACTTCCCCCCGACCACCAAATCCCCCACTCCCAGGTGCCCGCCCACACCCCCCAGCACCCGCCCCCACCAGCCCTCTCTAGCAATTCTAGTACAACTTTGAACTGTTTACAAGATTTGCACATAATGTATTATAACATGCAAACATTGTGTTCTGGGTCAG
>JABJVR010000039.1:4786698-4807035 GCA_025773905.1 Chitala chitala | reverse complement strand
ATGGTGCTTGAGGGCTCATGGGAGTTCGCCCAACCAGTCTACATGTGCTTTGTGGACTTGGAAAAGGCATTCGATCGCCAGACTTCGACGTCTGGTACCAAACTTCTGTCAGCTCTGATTAGAACAGGGTGCATGTGAATGTATGCCACCCCCCTGCCCTGAATTTAACAAACACACACACACACACACACACACACACACACACCATTCCTGAGGTATTAAACGTGTTCGATTCCATTTAGGCTTCCACACATTCAAATCAGCCTTCTCCACCTGGATCTCTTTAAGCTTATCATTTTTATTTAGTGGGAGGAGAAACATTTATCACACTTATCTGTCAGACAGGAAGAACTTAAAAATAGCTCTTCCCCCATTTTTCAAAACACTTTTGTCCAGGTGAAGAATGCAACACAACTCAGAATGTAATCGCACCCCAAAACCCCAATCTCTCTCCCCCACACAGTGAATTTTTTTGAAATGATTTCATAAACCTGTTCTTGAAATATCTTTTTGACATTTTACGGTAACTTGTGATGCAAGTTCTGCCACAAACTGGACTCACGCACCGATGGTTAAATTAGGAAAGATGTGACCCAGTTGAGAAACTCCTCTAAGAAATCTGGCACTCGGCCGCCTTTCAAACTCAGCAACATGTACAGGTTGTCATGCTGGTCCGGCCGCCTGGTCCGTTTCTGTGTTCTTACAGAATGCCCCCACATTATACGTTTCCCAATACCCATGGGTGCTTTGGATGAAACGTTATGTTCAATGAATTATTACATGTGACTTCTGGACAGGAAAATTAAGTCTTGTCTGTCTTTATATTAACTAGGTTTTGGAGCTGTTTGGATATTTATTACACATAACATGTTTTATATCCCTTGGATATTTCAGTGCATATCTACAAAAGTCTATCTTTTGGTAACAATGCTGTTTTCCTTGTATGTCACCAACCTTCTGTATTTCACTGCCTACTTTGTTTATTAGCTAAAAATAATTTTATTCCTTTGAACAACAGTTGCTGTGTTAGGGATCCAGCGTAAACCATTTTGCTTTTATTACCAGTTTCTGATTCAAGCATGTCTGAAACAGTATCTGAATATGTGCATTTGTGTGCAAGTGTGTGCAGAGAGATGTCCAAGGGTGTGTGTGTGTGTGTGTGTGTGTGTGTGTGTGTGTGTGTGTGTGCTCGGGCATGCGAGTATGTGTCAGATAGCATGTGTGTTTGTTTGTGTGTGTGTGTGTGTGTGTGTGTGTGTGTGTGTGTGTGTGTGCAAGCATGTGTATGTGTCAGACAGCAAGTTTGTTTGTGTTTGTGTGTGCATGTTTGTGTGCACACACGTGTATCTGTGTCAGACAGCAAGTGTGTTTGTGTGTGTGTGTGCATGTTTGTGTGCACACACGTGTATCTGTGTCAGACAGCATGTGTATGCATGTTTGTATGTGTGTATGTGTGCGTGTGTGTGTGATCTTCTCCATATGTTCTCTCCTGCGAATACGAGCAATTGGGTTTTGGCCCCAAGAGGCGAGGAGTAATTATCATCTGCTGTCCTCGATCCAGAGATAGACTAAAAACTGTGTCATTGTCTCGTTACCCTGAGGACACGCTCGTCACCCGGCTGCTTCTGCTCTGGCTCTGGTGAGAGTCCGCACTGCAACCCGAGGCTGCCCATGTGGAGGAATCTTTTTATTTAGAAAAAAAGGAGATGGATAAACTGTGAAGATCCATTAGGGTAACGTCCCAAGGAGGCTCGGTGTGGTGCTTAAAAATGAGTACTCGATGGGATTAATGTGGACTCACGTGGAGGAGAAAGGGCAGCGGACTGGAACGATGTCACAGGCAGAGGGTTAATGGCACCCTGGGGAGACACGGCTGTCTCACCCCACACAGCCATGATACCCGACATCGCTCAGCACAGGTGTTGCTCTGTACATGACTGGAGAGCAAACACGAGTCCACAATGAGACCCAGGTGTTTCACTGGTTCCTCTGAAATCTGTCTGATTCGACTTGGGGGGGGTACCAGCACCCAACCGAGAGGACTGTTACCAACGTAACAACTGGCAGTCCCTAACAAACGTACAGGTGGCATGAAAGGCTTGCATCCATGCTTTGGGGAATCTGCCGGGTTGAAGAACATTCCAGAGACATTATACTGACTGCTTTAGAGTCGCACTGCCATACAGAAAGGGGGAAGAGTAAGAAGGAAAACAAGACATACGAACATCCAGAACAGTGTGAGAAGCGGCTGTATATGACTGGGTATGTATAAAATATTAAAGTCTCTTGCCATAGTTCCTTACATAAACATCAATGTAAGAAGCCAAAGGGCTGCTGAGAATGGATATTTTTGACAAAAGCCCAGATTAGTTGCTCGGTGAATGAAAACATTTCATCTTTACTTACACACTATTACTGTGCTCCAAAATGTGTCCAATAGTTGTGCTCCATTTTCCCGAGTACTCTTATGAGTACTTGCTAAGTACTCTACTGAGGATCTACTGAGGTCTTTCCTGAGTCCTCATCTTAGCTATTTTGGCTCATGTGGATGTTTTATTTCCCCCAGCCTCACTGATCAGCAGAGGCACAGATACCATGGGGAGGAACACATAAACACTGTCTGGATGTCCTGAAGCACCAGAATCCTCTAATCCAGACCCAGTAAACATACAATAACATCATGGTTTACTGATCAATCAGCTGTCATCCATTCACGACAAACATACACTATATTGCCAAAAGTATTGGGTCACCCCTCCAAATCACTGGATTCAGGTGTTCCAATCACCTCCATGGCCACAGATGTATAAACTCAAGCACCTAGGCATACAGACTGCTTCTACAAACATTTGTGAAAGAATGGGTCGCTCTCAAGAACTCAGTGAATTCAAGCGTGGTACCGTGATAGGTTGCCACCTGTGCAATAAGTCCATCTGTGAAATTTCCTCACTATTAAATATTCCATGGTCAACTGCAAGTGGTATTATAACAAAGTGGAAGCAACTGGGAACAACAGCAACTCAGCCACTAAGTGGTAGGCCATGTAAAACGACAGAGCGGGGTCAGCGCATGCTGAAGCACACAGTGCGCAGAAGTCGCCAACTGTCTGCAGAGTCAATAACTGCAGACCTACAAACTTCGTGTGGCCTTCAGATTAGCACAACAACAGTTTCATAAAATGGGTTTTCATGGCCAAGCAGCTGCATCCAAGCCTTACATCACCAAGTGCAATGCAAAGCGTCAGATGCAGGGGTGTAAAGCACGCCACCACTGGACTCAAGAGCAGTGGAAACGTGTTCTCTGGAGTGACGAATCACGCTGCTCTCTCAGGCAATCCTATGGATGTATCTGGGTTTGGAGGTTGCCAGGAGAACGGTACTTGCCTGACTGCATTGCGCCAAGTGTAAAGTTTGGTGGAGGGGGGATTATGGTGTGGGGTTGTTTTTCAGGGGTTGGGTTTGGCCCCTTAGTTCCAGTGAAGGGAACTCTTAAGGCGTCAGCATACCAAGACATTTTGGACAACTTCATGCTCCCAGCTTTGTGGGAACAGTTTGGGGATGTATGAACATGACTGAGCACCAGAGCACAAAGCAACATCCATAAAGACATGGATGAGCAAGTTTGGGGTGGAGGAACTTCACTGGCCTAGACGGAGTCCTGACCTCAACCAGACAGAACGCCTTTGGGATGAATTAGAGCGGACACTGCGAGCCAGGCCTTCTTGTCCAATATCAGTGTCTGTCCTCACAAATACGCTTTTGGAAGAAAGGTCAGACATTCCCATAGACACACTCCTAAACCTTGTGGACAGCCTTCCCAGAAGAATTGAAGCTGTTATAACTGCAAAGGGTGGGCCAACTCAATACTGAACCCTACGGACTAAGACTGGGATGCCATTAAAGTTCACATGCATGTAAAGGCAGGCGTCCCAATACTTTTGGCAATATAGTATATATACTCATGTCTCATGTCTTTTGCATGAAACACCAACTAATATGAAGTAACCAAGAGTAAAAATATGAATAAAGTAAAACATAATAATGAATACCAAGTGTGGTGAAATGTATTTCTGCTTTCCAGAACATTTTGCGTTGGCTCAAGATGGTCTTTCATTCACTGTCTGAACATCCAAACAAATTGCCCCACTCACAAAGCAAAGCATATAAAAATAACATGTCATTCTGTACACTCGGTGACCATGTTCTCTGCAATAACTGCCTGCAATCGGCCCGGCAGTACCTGCATAATATGACCCTGTCAAACCTGCTCATTCTTCTGAAAACAAAAAGAATCATTATTCTGGTTCAAGCACAGCAAAACAAGTCTGTCATTAAATGACAGAATACAGCGGTACAGTATTTATGTTATAGTTCTGATCATATGTCCAGGATTATACTTATTGTACGCCTAAATTTATAATATAAATGACATGCAGGTGGTAAGTGGCAGCTCTCTTTTCATACATTCACCGATACATATACTGCCATTGGGCAGTAGAGCTGTTAGCAGCTAAAATCCCCAGAGGTTCTCTGCTGTACCTCCCCAGAGCATAGAGAACACACCGGACTGCTCCAGCACAACTCCCTGCTGTGCACGTGTCAACCGAGAGGTGCTTTACATAAGCGTGTCATCCAAACGACTCTGTGTAAACTTACATAACCGACATGATAATGACTTACACGCAGCACTCATGTTACTGCTCAGCCGCAAAATGAACATAAGGAACATACGGAGATAGGGACTATTAAAAACACAAGGAACATACAGAGGAGAGGGACTATTAAAAACACAAGGAACATACAGAGGAGAGGGACTATTAAAAACACAAGGAACATACAGAGGATAGGGACTATTAAAAACACAAGGAACATACACCTATGGTCACGAGCTTTTGGTCATGACCGAAAGAATGAGGTCTCAAATACAAGCGGCCGAAATGAGTTTCCTTCGCAGGGTGGCCGGGCGCACCCTTAGAGATAGGGTGAGGAGCTCGGTCACCAGGGAAGAGCTCAGAGTAGAGCCACTACTCCTCCACATCGAGAGGAACCAGCTGAGGTGGCTTGGACATTTGTTTCGGATGCTGCGGACATGTTCCACCGGGAAGAGACCGCGGGGAAGACCCAGAACACATTGGAGGGACTACGTCTCCCGACTGTCCTGGGAACACCTCGGTGTCCCCCGGAAGAGCTGGAGGAGATGTCTGGGGAGAGGGAAGTCTGGAGGTCGCTTCTCAGACTGCTGCCCCCGTGACCTGGACCCAGATAAGCGGTAGATAATGGATGGATGGATGGATGGATGGATGGAACATACAGAGGATAAGGACTATTAAAAACATAAGGAACATAACGAAGATAAGGAACATTCAAAGGATAAAGGCAATAAAGAACATAAGGAATATAAAGTCTGATGGAAAACAAGACTCAGTCATTCAGCACCTTTTCATGTCCCGAATCTTTAATAACCAGGATTTTTACCTAATATCAATGTAACTACCTAAAGTCTGTGTTCCTGCCTCACTGGTATAAAGCGCAGCTTGTAATTTCTAAGAACAGATTCAGTGCATTGTGTAGTCACAACTCGTTTGCTCTTTTAAATCTTCTCGGGAACTCTGCTGTCATGGAGTATGCAATCAGAGCCGTCAATCGTGCGCTAAATCAGTCACACAAGACACGGAGAAACGTTGAAATTGGCATCAGTGCCATTATTGATGTCTTGGCCAGAATTATGTCTTGGATAGAAAACAAGATTGGGTACCAGCCTTGCGGTGCACGATATGAGCCGTATTGCAGTATAAACATGCAACTGGTCTGATTTTAAATGATTGACATGTCCAAAGGTAGATGCAACAAATACAGACTAATTAATGTATTTCTATTGTCTTACATATTGTACATTCTACATTTGGTGACACAAGCCATTTTAAATCCCTACCCTGGCAATGCTGGGAGACCTTATATGGGTAGTCAGCATGCTGCATTCAGTTAACTATACTTAGCTATTACCATACCCACAAATGAACCCTTTTCATCTATTAAATTTCCTTTGCCAATCAGCTGTAGTAGCAAGATCCAGACATTCGTCTGTATCTTTTGCTCGTTCTTTCGCACAACGTGTACAAACACCTGGTGCTGAAAATAAACCACACCATACTACACCGGTGCTGTGACACGGATAACGCTGATTGAATCCAACAGGTCAGTTGATGGAACAGGAGTTCTTCAGTGTACTGGAGATGGTTAAAAGTGACTTCATCCTTAGATAACTAGGGGACATACTGATAAATTGCTTAAACTAGATACCAGGGTATTTAGATTCCAGCGAATTTATTGTAGTGAGGCAGGTCCTTTGTCAGACAGCCCATCTAGAATGTTCTCTGGTCAAAGTCACAGCCAGTACAACAGCGACAGTTAAACAGCCATATGAGCGACTGGAGACATGCAGGAGGGATCTGTAGGAATGCAGACACACGTTTGAGGTGAGCTTGACACCAACACTTCTTGCAAAAAGGAGATATTATTAGCAAATCACCTCGTTAAGTGCGCGACTGCGGCTGCTCCAGTCACGAGGAAACTAATAAAACGATTTGGAGGGAAAGGGGCGCTGCTCTACCCCAACTGCAGACTTACGGGTTTGCTACGGCAACACCGTCAGCTAAGTTCTCTCCTCCAAACAATGATGTAACCAAGGTTCCCAACATGAACTCAAGGGGAACATTTTTGTAACGTTCCCACGCAACTGCAGGCACTGTGCCAGGAAACGCATCGTCTCATAAGCACTGAGAGCCCACGCGGTCCCTCCCGGGCCCAGAATGTGCCATTGAGAGCGTCCCACCGCTGCCCCGTGTCCAGCGCTGCCCTCGCTTCGTGACGCCTCATTGGACATCGCTGGCGAGCTCATCACAAGGAGCAAGAGCAGTCTCTCGAACAGCATACACCCCCCCCGCTCCCACCAATGTAATAACAGCTCCAAACACTCCTCCTGCAGCAACCGCTACAGCTGCCTTTGTCGGAACAGCTTTTAATTCGTTAAATTAATTTAAGTGAAATAAGTGGCGACGAGCTCTAAACACATCCACTTCTCACTCTCCGTGCACCGCAAGGTTTTAAACGGCGACGTGTCAAACCCAAAGAGGAGGAACAGCACGAGGCTCCACCGAAGCTCCGCAGGAAAACCACCCTGTTTGATTTAGCAAAAATAGCTGTCCTTTTTCCGAAACCCTTTCTTACGTAACCTTTGTTTTAGTTTACTTCTCACAACTCACCCATGTGTGATGGCGTTGCCCGCGTTGGGGATCTAAATTAAAGTTAATATGTTAATAATATTTGCAAGTCCGCAGTTGTGTTTTTACACCTCTTTACTGTCGCTAAAAGACAGTGGATGTTTCGCTCCGCGCCTGTCGTCAATGAAACAATCCCTGCCTTTGTGTGGAGTGCGGACCATCGCTCAATATGTGTCCTGGCGGCTTCTTCCTGGCAAGCTGATGCCAGCCTCGTGTTACAGCGGGAGAGTGTGTACAGAAAGGAATTCACACAACTGTTAGGAAACCGTGTTTCAGTGCGCCTGGCGGCCCTGGTGAAGATGCCCCCCCCGTGTACGTCCGGTTCCTCTTGAGAGACGCATTTACATTCACACCAGCGCCTTTCCATTGGCACAGTCCTGTCACCCCAGCCCCACTCCGCGCTCTGCGCCCCGCTCGCCTCTCTGTGCCGCGCTCGCTGCTGGCCACATAAGGTGTTACGAGACATCAGACGGGCCCCGATGGGGGATCTGGTGTCATTGGCTGGCGAGTGGCAGATCTGGAACCCGCTCCCAAAACCTCCCTGTGGGGGCCTTCAGACTGATGGGCAAAGCAGAGCGTCCCCACCCTACAGGATCTGGCAAGCAGTGGAGGAACAGCTCTGTTCCCAGTGCCACAGTGGCCCTCACATCCTCACCAATGGCGTCTGTGTCCTTTGTTAACACAGCCATGCCTGTAATGTTAATCAAGAATATCTGTGGGTCCACAGCAGTGTTTCTCAAATGAGGCTGCTAGTACCCCAGGGGTACTCAACAGCACCTCAGGGTGCTGTCTCACTTCACACAGTTACAAAATTTAAAAGCAAAATAAGCAGAAAGTAGCCTAAATTTCCTTTGAAAAAATTACATTCACAAATTGACTAAATACACAGTCAAAAATATCAGGGGGTTACACAAACCTGAAAAGGTGGAGAACCTTTGGTCTAGAGAAAAATAGACAGGCAGTCAAGAAATGATAATTTATACATATATAACTATATACACACACACACACGCACGCACACACACACACACACACACACACGAGGGCATAACCCAGTCACATGTACAAAAGCATGCGTAGGTTGAGACAACACATAAAGTGATAACACAATGGATTCGCATTTTTAATATGAAGTCAGTTCAAGTTCCACCTGAATACTTGTCTTAGAAGTATAAAACTATGTTTTTTTAAATATAATTTCCCCTTTAAAAAATGGCTTTACACAAAATAGTAGCAGGTTGCAATGTGTGAATTTACACGTGGTAATATATTTTATTGAAGCGATTCCGGTCCCATTTCGGGACTTGAACCAGAAAGTTTTTGGACAGAAAAATCCTTCCCCTTGATCATTATGTTGCTTGCAAGAGCTCTGCAGAGGAACTCAGCATAAGCACCACCTTCAAAAATGTTTATAAAAGGGCAGTCCTGCTGCTGCCAATGTTCCAGCATTAAAAGGGCAATTTCTTATTTATGTCTAGTGCAAATCCTGCATTGTGGCCTCCTGAGTAAATCCATGGCTTTATTTTCACTATCCGGTAATGAAGTAGTGTTGAGGAGACCGTGATCTGTGGATTGGGGGGGTGAAACTCTGGCTGATTCTGCCTGAGCGACTCAGGCGAACAGTTACCCAGGAGACTCAGCCAGGTAGGTGGTCGGGCACAACGCGTCCCACCTGTGCAGCTGAGCACGGTGTTTAGCCTCGAGCGCTTCCCAGGTGACCGAAACGCAGATTCCCGCCTCGCGGCGCCTGCTGACTCTTATCTCAGTGTGACAAGCGAGAGGACCCCACGTGCTTCCCTGTCACCTTCGGGAACACGTCACCACACGCTGGCCATCGTGCCCCGGGGACTAGGCCTTCTGTAATAACTTGAAAGGCCTTGACTAGTGTCCGCCTTCTGTGCAGTTCTAAATTCTAACTGATTTTATGGCATTTTACAGAACAGGCAGACAGGAGCTATGCCACCTGGGGTCTGGAGACATACACCCGCCGTGGTACAAATTAAAGTGAATTTATTATGTGGGAGCTAAGAAGCAACCCTTGTTTGTGGGAGTTTTAGAAAACTCTACAAGCTAGTTGTTATGCAAGTCTGCCATCGAACAAAGGAATTTTGTTAGGTTTGATACGTCGCATATTTTGATCATCATCGATTTTGTACAAGTTATTTATTTACGTATTAAAATGTTTGCACGCTGTATCAGTGTGGTTAAGAAATTCTTTCGTCTGCTTACTGGGAAATCAGTTAAATTTTTGTAACGCACTGAAAAAATTGCACTTTGGGGGAAAAAGGATGAGGCATTTGCAATTTAGTGCAATGATTACAACAAATCACCCCATTTGGATTTCCAAACACACTGGAAATTATTCCATTTATCAATTCAACTACAGTCTCCCCAGAAGCATTTAGGAACATGTTTTGTCTGTGGATAGAATTAACATGGTAGGGTGCAAGTGCTGTATATGTCACCAGCAGGGGGAGCAGCAGTTAAAGAATCTATCACCATCTGCAGTCGTGGATGAAATGTTGAATTTGTGCCCTGGGGTGAGGTACACTGCAGTCCCCATTACAGTAACCACACAATATGTCATGGGCTGGACCAAGTGCTCTAGAAACACAGTCCTGCTGAGCTTATAAATTACAATTATGTTGCCCTCCACATATAACAGCCAAATGGCTGTAAGGTCACTGTACTTAAAATGCAGCAAAGTGCTGGCACTCATCCGCAACTTTCCCGGCAAACGATCACCTCGGTAAAGGGTGCTCAGGGGCTCGCGGTTAGCGCTACACATCACTTCTTACATGGACGTCTTGAAGCCTTTTCCCTAACCGCACTTGTAAAAACTCAGTCACGTACACACCCCCAAATGCAGAGCAGGAGCTACTTCCTTTTTGTCTGCTGTGTGGGTAGCACTCAGATCGCAGATCGATAGCTTCCACCGCAGCGTGGGTCCGGCGCTCAGGCCGGTGGTCCTGACGGGTGCCTTCGCCCACCGACTGATGCCGGAGCATCGCTCTGGGTCTCCACGGAGACAGCAGGCCCCGGATTGCTTCTTGGAACCACGAGATTTAAAATCGACGTGAGCATAAACAATATACAAAATGAAATCCAACCCCATGCCAGTTAATCCCAACATTAATCTAATGTCTGAGTAGGTGACAGTGTTTGAAGTCCCTGCATCCCAATCACATTTGACATGACTCCTGGCATTCCCTGAGGTGCTTATCTGTTTCTGAGCAGTGGTGTTTGATTTCAACTGCCCAAGTGTTCTGAAGAAGGTTTTTACAGGGCAAAAACAGCCAATAAAAGGGCTTGAGTGTGACCCCCCCCCCCAGGTCTGTATTCCCCTCGCCCATCAGCATGGCACCAAGGTGTTACCAAGGATATAGACGTGCCTTCCATCACACAACGGCACCCATCCCAGCAGACCGCTTTAACAGCAGGCTAGTTGAAGCTGGTGGGGAGGTGAGGTGAGGAAAAAAACAAAAATAACAGCAACAGCAGCAGCAGCAGCAGCAGCCAGGGCAGCCAGGGCAGCAGCAGCAGCAGCCAGGGCAGCCAGGGCAGCAGCAGCCAGGGCAGCCAGGGCAGCAGCAGCAGCAGCAGCAGCCAGGGCAGCCAGGGCAGCAGCAGCAGCAGCAGCAGCAGCCAGGGCAGCCAGGGCAGCCAGGGCAGCAGCAGCAGCAGCAGCAGCAGCAGCCAGGGCAGCCAGGGCAGCAGCAGCAGCAGCAGCAGCAGCAGCCAGGGCAGCCAGGACAGCCAGGGCAGCCAGGTCACTGAGGGTGTTGTTAGCATGAGTACATTAGCAAACGTGGAGCCCATTGAGATTCCAGCTGACAACTGACAAATGGTCCCCAATTTCCACCTCCTGTGGGGTTGAGACAGCCAGCCACGTCCCTGAAGGACCCTCCTCACAAGCTGTGATTCCCACAAGATAAGTATCCTTCACAGAAGTAGTGTGCTGCTTTAAAATCTTCAGGCGTGTTAAACAGCAGGCCTCACAAACAGAAGCCATTTGCTTGGATTCATGGCAAATGATCGGTTGAGTAAAAATCTTCATAAACTCTGTACAGCCATACTTATATGCTCTGACAGTGGGCAGAAAACCACAAAAGATGCCCCCCCATTCAGCCACCAGGAAACCCATGGGAACCACTTCAAAAGATACCTTGGCTGTCGTAACTGCGGGCCAAGATGAAGTCCCTGTCCACCTGTCAAAGTAGGACGGAGAAGATTCTTAGGTGTAGGTTCTGCAGAGCTTTTGATCTTTATCTAATTAGCATCTGGGTTTCCTCTGCAAAGCTGTAAGCTTTTCACGCTGGAGAGTGACTGCAGATCTCGACTCACAGTTCGCATACGCGTCCACAACGAAGTCTTCCTAACAGACAGGGGGAGCAGCAGTAAAACCAGCAGAATAATCACATTACCTTTGGGACTTTGGGCACAATGTGAGGCAGCAGGATTTCATTTTCATGCTCTGCTTGATACCAATAGGTTTATACTTTGAAGAAACAAAACGAAAAAACGTTTGGTTTCTCATTTAGACAAATAAGGAATGTGGCTGGTGTTTGAGAGATTCAGGTAACCACAAAGCCTATACAAAGAAGAATCAAATTTTGCATAATGTGGATTGTTTTCTATAACAGCCACAGGGTCTCCCATGATCTCCTGTGACCCCCTAGTGAACTTCGATCTCATGCTCAGCTCACATGCTTTTGCAGCGTCACGCCAACGTTCTGCTTCTCCTTGATGATTCAAAGACACGTGTTAAACTCGCAGTCAGCTGAGGAGATTCACAGGCGAAGCTCTGCATTCAAATCTCGTTTCCACAGCGAAAGCCGCAGGCAATAATGATATCCCAATCAGCTGAGAAACCCACAGTGGCACATACTGCTGGACTAAGCATTTAAACTTCAAGCATATATTTTACATCTACTTATAAAAAACCAACTTGATGCTAAAAACACATCATAGTGTTTGTTTATGCACACAGTACAGGTCTAAAGCAAATTCCACTAAGCACCCTCCCTCAGGACACAACAGGGGAACAAGACTTGACCCAACAACATGCTGGTCACAAATCCGGCTTGAACGTGCTAGACTGTTATAGTGCAGTATCACATGCCCAGAGGGAAGTGAGATTTAGAGAGTCTAATACGGTTATCAGTATCAAACACACAAATGAGACAAGCAGCGGAGGATAGTGTGGAAGGGAGTGGGGGGTTGGTTTTATCTAAACTTTGCAGCCTGTCCTTCTCCTGAATTGGTAACACCATGAATCAACAGGTGGTTCAGCACAAACGCTGCAGCGCATGACCATGCCGGAGGTAGAGTTACAAACACACACAGTACCGAAACCTGACTGTCCTATGCGTTCGGTAAAGAGATTCCATATGAGCAACTCACGTATCAAATATACATCCGACAAGACATTTTAGTGAGGGAGAGTGGATCAGGGGACCAGGAACAGGGATATGTGACAAGAACACGGTTACAAATGGAAAACGTTTCAATGGAGAACAGTTAAACAAGGGATGGTTTTGTTGTTTCAGGAATATATTCAGTAAAAAGGGCTTAAACTACTAGAAGGAGAAAACAACAAATGACTGCAATTTTAGCTACAAAGTCTAGCACTAAACAGATGAAAAGCCAACAGCAGGAATCCACAGAAGACAACGCAGATGGAGAAATCTGATAAATAAAGCAAACTTATATCTGTCATCACCAACCTTCAGATCTTGTGAGAGCCAACTGCCACTCTGCCCCCCCCCATTGCTAGATGCTGTGAATATCCACGGCAACTGCATTTCACAAACTGCATTCAGATAGCTAATTTTATTAAGCCCAAAATATCAGTCCAATAGAGCCAAAAGATCAGGGTACCTCTATTTAATTTAACAGTAATGCAACGAGCTCTGAAGTGTGAGGAACAAAGCAACCGAAAACCCAGATCTACTGCGTGTGATAAAATGCAGTCCCAAAACGGCTGTGAATTCAATTTTCTTAGGCTGCATTTTTGCATTCGCACGCTGTTACAGTGTAGATGCTGCAGCAGAGGCAGGAGATACACAGGAGCAGCAGCACAACAGGGACGGCAGCATATCACTCTCTGCCTGCAGTGTCTGAAGCTCAGAAACAGTGAACGTGCTCAACATTCTGCCCCAGAACTGCATCCGCAGCACATTGGACCGATATTAACACAACCGCCCCAGAACTGCATCCACAGCACCTCAAACCCATATTTACACAGCTGCCCCAGAACTGCATCCGCAGCACCTCGGATCGTTATTAACATGACTGCCCCAGAACTGCATCCACAGCACCTCGGACCGTTATTAACATGACTGCCCCAGAACTGCATCCACAGCACCTCGAACCCATATTTACACAGCTGCCCCAGAACTGCATCCGCAGCACCTCGGACCGTTATTAACATGACTGCCCCAGAACTGCATCCACAGCACCTCGGACCGTTATTAACATGACTACACACCATGAGGCCTTTTGCAGCTCCAACTATAGTTGAGACTTACAAAAAATACAAAGAGGAGGGGAGTGGTAAAATAAATTTTAATAAGAAATAAAAGCTGAGTTTCCATTACTTGCCAGGAAAAGTTGGTTTTAAGAACATTTGGCCTCCTTCACAGCAGCGCGTTTCCTGGTTGTGGAGTGGCTAAGCCCTGATGGAGTACCTTACCGATTAACGACCACGTTAACATCGCATCACACAAGATCACAGGGTGTTTGCCAGATCACGTTACCGTTCTGTTTCACTTCTGTGGGACAGTAAATGTATTCATGGAAGAGAATTCATCCTCACCTGTATAATAAGCATGAAACGTTCACACAATAATGGAATTTATTTATTTATTTCTTTATTTGGAAGAACGCGTGCCTCAACTTTAAGTGGCAACTATGGGTGTCGCATTGGAAACAAGTGTTTATATAACATTTTGAGATGTGCTGTCCCCCGGGCCTCAGAAATGTTCATCTACGCACGCATCAATGTTTAATTCAAACGCGCAAATAAAACAATATACTAAATATAGCATCAACAGAAGAAACTAACTTCACACGGGTGCTTTAGGAAAGCCAAACAGCAAACTGCCCTACTCATACATTTCCTAAACGATATAAATATGCAAATGCTGACCCCTTACCGGTGTCCTTGTAACACATTATGATCATAATGAGCTTTATTCAAAAAGTTAAATTCACCACAGTGTTGTTTTTTTATAAACCAGAAACTGCCTTTTAAAGCTAAACAGAGCTGAGCAACGTGTTTTATTTAAAAATTAAAAGTTCATCGTAAATATGTTTCCTCTGTCTTGTTTTTAGCCTCATCAAAAGAGAGATTACACTGTTTATTGTGACCTATATTTCCTTTGAGCTCCAAAGTGTCTCTCAACATGTTTGGAGCATTGGAGCTACTGACCTCAAATGAAACGGCACCTGACGCACAGATGGCAGCGTTAACTAGGAGCCTGGTGTGGCAGCAATAACGCGTGAACTCGGGGTTCCTTTAAGCTCAGAGAGTGTTAAAGCCTCAAGCACACGACAGTTCAATGAAACAAACCCTCCTCAACACTATCATAAAAATCCAGTCTCACTTAAGAGGACACGGTGACACTACAAAGAAATACTGAGCGCAAACACTAACAATAAAATGCACTCCTAACGTGCATTGCGTAATAAGGCACTGCTGCTCTGCAACTCGCCGATTAATTTTCAGAGTTTAGAAAGTACTGTTCTCTGTACCATTGGCATGTTGCAGCAGGGTCCCAATCTACCAGCTTCAGCAATGTAGCATCAAAGTACAATTGACTGTAGAAGGAGCAAATTAGTTGGGCTGTTCTGAGAAGGTGCATTGTGTAGCGCTATGCACGCGCTCTTTAATCAGTATTACCGCACCTCAAACCCATGAGGTGGGAGGCGGCCCGATCCATTTTAATCTGTTTAAGTGCATTACGTATAAATATCTAGAGTGCGTAAAATGCCACAAACGGAATTGATCGTGATCATTCCGACCCAGTAGACGTATTTTGGGTTCTGCTGGGCCGGCACTGCCGGCGCCCTCCTGCCGTCTTCCGCGCTGCTGTAACGGGTTTGTAAATGCACAGTACATGCAGCATCTGGGGGGGCGGGGGGGGGCAGTCAGCTGAAGACCTCGCAGCAGCTGCTGCCAGTTACAGACTAGCGAGGGTCGGGTGCGCAGACGCTCACATGCTCACACGCAAACAGCTTGTCTTCACATTGGAATAAAAGAGCGGTGTTCATGGCACGTAAAAGACTGGCTTCTGTAATACAGTACGGAGAGCATCCAATCAAGATGACATGACTTAAAACTTTTTGGTCAGAGCATTTAGATACTTACATAACTAGTACACTCATATGCAGATCAGGTTTTTGGCTGGCACCCAGTAGCTTCCAACTCTATTAATGATTAACTATTTCACGTGGCGTTCGGTGGCAGCGTGAGTCACGTTAACGACGCTGCTATAGGTTTCGTGTCAGGTGCTTTGTATTGTAATTACTCATTCCCTAGGGGCTGTCAGAAAGGGGTTCTAAAATGTAACCCTAGGCTGTAGAGGAAAAGACAGATTGCTACAATTTTGCAGTATTGCAGAAGACAAATACTAGAACGTTGATTAATTTCAGTGAGTCCATGATTTGTTCAGTCTTAGATGCTAAATCTGGATATTAAACCTCAAGAATTGATTTGTCTCTTACTATCACACCTTTCTTCAGCAATTTTAGGAACACTCACAATTTAACCTTAAAATACAGATTCCCATCACGCAGTCAACTTTACAATGAGCCAACAGCACATTTCCTGTCTCCTGAAACTAGTAATCACTTAAACCCCACGTATAGCCACAGCCCTTTGTAGTAGGTACTTACAAACGTGGAACCAACAGACAGTGACATACTGTACATGCTGCCAGTAGTACTGTACCACAGGTTCTGTGTATTGACACACTGACACACTACATATGCATGGCATACCACAACCGTGCCACACATCACCACATTTCCTACTGTCCTACTTGCTGTACTCATATTTCTCTGTCTGATAGAGCTGGAGAGAGTGAGGATGAGAGAGAGCGAGTGAGCGAGAGAGAGAGAGAGAGAGAGAGAGAGAGAGAGAGAGAGAGAGAGAGAGAGACCGAAAGGGAGAGAGAAAGAGAGGGAGGGAGGGAGATGCGGTGCTGAAATATATCAGTTCTTACCTTGAAAGGGAACATAGGACATGTTCCAAAGGCATTGAACGCGGTCTTCGGGTCTCGACAATATCTCGGCGAGTAAAAAAAGATTGCCACTTCAACCGGGAAAAAAAATAATTATTTTACAAATGTAGGCGGCGTTCAAGATATTCCAGTGATATAAAAGAAAATAGACTTTTATAATCCACGTCCGTTTAGAGTCAGTTACGGCGAAAAATATATAGCTACACCTGTGCATATAAATTCTATATACAAATATATCACACGAGCAGAGGTGTGTGGAAAAAACACGAGAGAGAGAGGGAGAGAGGGTGAGAGAGAGAGGGTGAGAGAGAGAGAGAGAGAGAGAGAGAGAGTGAGAGATAGAGAGAGCAGGGAGTCTATGACTGCGCGTGTGTATTTCCCTGTATATATTATGTATCTTTCGCTCCCTCGCTACTTAAAGCATTAAAAGTCTGTGGCCGTTCAGTTTAGCCGTACTGTACAAAAAATCTCTCTTTACTGCTGTCACACACGCGCACGCACTCGCACGCACATTCACTCTCAGTCTCTCTTTCCCACACATACACACACATAGACACACAAGCGCCGGCTATATATGTGGGGGGTGGGGGTGGTAAAGATGCCAATAATGCGCCCCCCCCCAAAGTCTCACACTATTCCTATTGCTTTTAAACGTGTATGACTTTTTGCGAATACCTATGTCGATAAGATTCTCGGTGGGCGATAGTGTGATCACAAACAAACGTAAGAACGTGAAAGTTACGGATTGACGTAATAAATGTATACTACCATATATGACTGTATTCACTTGCACTCAGGCCAACAGGAGAATTAAACGTGGTTGAGGCTACACTTGTTACACTAAATCCAGTAAAAATAGCACTGACGTGGTGCAATAATGTATATCTTAGAATACAGGCTGGTTTGCTACACTCTTGATAATAATTAAAATTATTTTTTTATGATTATGATTATTATTATTATTATTATTATTGTTATACGGAGTAGAAGTAGCAGTACACACTAGTTTTAAACCCATGATCAAAGAAAAAAAAAATGCAATTAAATTCAGTTCTCTATATTGACGAAGAGTTTATAATAAGCATAAACACAATTAACAAAAATTACAAAAATTAGGAGGAAAGGGCAGCTGTTACTGTACAAATTCTGCAGTCGCATAGACGAGGATACGGACACTGACGCGAATATGGCTTTGACAGCGGGGTAGAAATATGAGTGAGTATACGGCACAGAGCCAAGATGGCGATCCAAAGACCAATCAGTTTCTCTGCCATCTAAGGAGGCAAGTTTGAGACTTCACTGCCACCTGGTGGTCATGTTTAGTAATATCATCTAGTGCACTACGGGTGTCAGTATATTTTTATATTACTTAACCAGCTGATACGCGCACCAAGAACACAGAACCAGGGTTCATATTAATTCTAAGACGCCATCGCGCCATTCGTTGTACAACATAATTTCTACCGTGCTCAACAAAATTTCTATCCCTGACGCCCCCCAGAAAACACACACACACACACACACACAGAAAGCTCTGCGGGACATGGCAACCGTCCTTCTTTCGTCTATTTGTGCTGTCAGTCGCTGATATTAAGGCATTCTAGCCAGCACTATTTGCACTACTTTTAACAACAATCCTGGCCTCAAATCCTTCGTGTTTCGAGGCCAGGTAAAAAAAAAAGTGTGGGGGGTGCATCGCAGAATAAAGTTAATTTAAAGTTTCTGCAGCCCAGAACACTCGATTTCCAATCCTTGGGATGCGTGAAGTAACTGCTTCTTAATTTACTTCTGTTTACTTCGGAAGTCTTGAAATTCACGTCGGATTCTCGTTATATTTCATTCGTATGCAAAGTGCGTGATCTTTTTAACAATAATGTACCGGGAAGCAATAGCACAGTTAATAGTTAAATGGGGTAATGGTTGTTAGCTGTGGTGTACCTTTCTTTGACAAACAAATATTATATTAATAACCATGCGAAGCACCAGCTGACGTCTTAATAAGCAGCTGCCCGCTCTCGATCTTTCGCCACTGAGGCAATTTAAGCAAGGCTCGTTAAGGCCAGCCTACAGCTGCTGCCCTCTGCTGGCCATTGCCACAAATTTTTAGGTGATCCATTGGGTCAAGTTACTTTAATAATCAAATGCTGTTAGCTTTCTTACAGAAATAAAAATTATTTTCCAAACTTCAAAAGCACAGCATATCAGTTTTAGCTAAGACTTAAATTAACATAGCTTTCTTCAAACTTTTAGCTCACGACCTTATGTTGTGAATTTGGAAGGTCTGCTAAATGAATAAATGTAATTTATGACTTACTAATTATTTAAATCGGACGTTAGCGCATTCATGAATTAACTGTCATCGTGTGAGCTTTTTATTTGTTTAGTTTTTCTCTTAATTATTGTAATTAACATCACTACCTTACATCAAATTTTAGTATTTATAAAGAAGACTATGAACATGTTCAATCTTTCGTTGTCCATTCTTCATTCTGATGACCTGTAAAAAGGGAACCGACAGACTTTCATTTCTGTAGCCACGTTGATGAATATATCTGCAGTGCTTGCGACATCAGACTGGGCCGCAGTCAAATAAGAGCGATCTTTATAAGTTTTGAGCAATCTCTTTTAAAAATCGCCTAGATGTGAGCTAGGGAGGACGAGGCCGTGCACCGGCGTGTTTGATCGGAGCCTGACGGCTGGATGGGAATTTCTGCTGCACTGCGGCGCTCTTTCAAGGTCTCCATAGGAAGCGCTCGTGAGAATCTTGCACTGCTCCATGTCTGCCTCGGTCAGCACACTTTAAACCGCGCTTTTAACCAGCTCTAATTTGTTTGCGGTCTTACCCAATACCTCATCTTTTATAGCTGTCGCGTCATCAACCTGCCAATCACACACAAATGAGCGATGAAAGGTTTGCATCAAGATAAACAGTCTTAACTTTAGTCTGTGCTGGCCAGTGATGACATATTAACAATGCATTTATTTAATAGAAATACACACAATTACAAAATCAATATATGTGAAATCCTAGTGACACATAATAAACGAAGATTAAAATATTGTTGATTACTTCCAAACGGGCAAAAGAAGCTTTGTTTTTAATATTCAGAAAAAAGAAAAAAGGAAGACGCCAGAACTGGGAGTAAAAACGGAGAAAATGACAGTATTTCAGCACAGTCTGGAATTTCTAATGCTTTCTGTAAACTTCAAGGAGCTGCTTTTTTATCTCAAACCCCACACCATTGTGAATTCCAACCTGAATGGGTGTAAGATGCAGTCCCGACTGCAGGTGACTTTCTCTGCAACCACCTCTTGGTTGTGATCTCACTCTCACTTTTCTTAGGTTCCTGCAAAGTTCCTCTCTTCCAAGACCAATTTGTCTCTGCTTGTCTGTCTCCATTGCTTACTGTCAGGTCACACTAATGTTCTCTCGTTCTCCGCACACACTCCCGTTTTCCTGTTCTCAGTTAACATTCTCCTATTGTCAAGACACACTAACATTCTCCTGTTTTCATCACACATTAAAGTTCTTTTGTTTTCAGTAAACAGAAGCGTTTTGATCTCTGCACTCGAAGATCCTCCCATTCCCAACACACACTAGTGTTCTCCCATTCCCTACACATACTGATGTTCTCCCATTCCCAACACACACTAGTGTTCTCCCATTCCCAACACACACTGATGTTCTCCCATTCCCAACACACACTAGTGTTCTCCCATTCCCAACACACACTGATGTTCTCCCATTCCCAACACACACTAGTGTTCTCCCATTCCCAACACACACTGATGTTCTCCCATTCCCAACACACA
>JABJVR010000039.1:4773886-4786598 GCA_025773905.1 Chitala chitala | reverse complement strand
TCTCCCATTCCCAACACACACTAGTGTTCTCCCATTCCCAACACACACTGATGTTCTCCCATTCCCAACACACACTAACTTTCTCCTGTTCTCAGTAAACATGGACATTCTCCCACTCCACCAGGTACTGCACTTTTCCATCCGGCGTCACACGCTTTGCCAAAATCCTCACCGCTTCCCCACCCCCCAGGCCCCTCTCCAGAGCAGAGGCATCGCCCTGGCCTCTGCCAGGACAGGAAGTGACATCACGCAGCAAAAGAGAGGCACACGGTTCGGTCTTCTGTGCAGCTTCACAGCTGGATGGCTGAGGGGAGGGAGAGCAGGTGACTGGGAGGTCAAAGGGCTCCTCCACTCTAAAAGGAAAGAGAGACAGAAGGTCAGTGCAGGTAATATACATAACGGTCATTACAATATACAGTCATGTATGTAGTAATGATAAATATCAGGTAATGCTATCAAATATCCTGCTCTACAAAATCAGAACAGTTGGGGAACATTATGTTAGGTTCCCTAACTACCTAAATATCTAAATTGCATAAATAAAAGTCGAAAGTCGACTGGTCGGTGGGTAGCATTGTTGCTTCACACCTACAGGGATGCTGGTTTAAGTGTGACTATCAGCAGTGTGCATAGTTTGCAAGACATACAGTGCAGATAAGCTTAAATGGTACTTAGTGTGGGATGTAACATCGCTGAGAAACACCCCCCATTGATCCCCTTCACAACAAGCATTCTGACAGTGTAAGACTAATAATAAGCAGCATGGCCCAACAGTATGTTTATAAAATACAATGAGACATTACACTAAACCGTATATAAGACATGCTTCACTGTAACATGGCTGGACGGCCAGACCATACAGACTGAAGGGTATCATCACTGTATTATGCATCAAATATTATTTCATTTTAAATTTCAGTTAGAGACGTGTTAAAAGACATTGGTGAACTGTGATGTTGCAACTTTATTTTCCACCATGAATGTTGATCGGTCAACAACTCCAAACAAACGTCAGCACGATGTTTTGGCACCGCCTCGAACGCGTTGTGCAGACTGGCCAGGCGAGACCTGGAAAGGCCCTGTGCTCCGTGGCAGGACGGGTGATAGAGGGCAAACATCCTCTTGGGGGGGGATCTGAGAGGTGGGGGGGAGGGAAAGATTAAATGGGCTTAACAGCCCTTAACTGCTGACTCTGGGCTAACAATAAAGACAGCACAAACTGTGAGAGATTTTATCTCTAAGAAGCATTTCTCAACACCTGCATGAAACGGAGAATAAATTTAAGACAGTGTGGATAATATAAATCAGAAATATAAAAGATATATTTAGTTAATTTAACCTCAGTTTGTGTTTGCTCAGCATCCTACCCAACCTGGCTTCTTCAAGACACTCAGGATGCTTTTTTTCATAATTGTTTGTAATGCACATGTGCCTAAGTAACAGCAAGACCTTTACACTGTCCCCCAAAGAGACTTACAGTCTGTATCCCTCAACAAAGAGCAGTGACAGCTGTATCAGTAATGTAGACCTTTGGTTTACGCAGCAGGACAGAAGGCATTGCTCAAAAGCAGCAAATATGTTCACAGTTTTATACATAAAAAAACTAGCTTCATGCACTGACCCATTCAGTTCGTCTTCCATCCTCTTTGAGCTGAAGTGACTGCTGCCTCCCAAGTGACAAACTGACCTGAGGTCAGCCGGGCTGGCCACAGCACGCTGATGGCCGGGCTGGAACATCAACAGAAGGGAACATCTTACCTGAGCCGAACGACACGCAACTAAACATGTGTTAAACACACGCCTTTGCCGCTGGATCTGCCTGCATTCACTTTCATCTCCATAGAAAGAAATATCAGAAACGTAAGAGTGCGGCAGGACGCCGAGAGTTACCGAATGCTCCTCTGCCTCGTACGCCGCATATATCGCGCTGTTGTTAAATTGATGCGCACTAGCCTGCAATGACAACCGGTTCTTGGCGCCTGGGTATTTATGGGATGCCCGCATCACACTGAGTTTACAGATTTAACCCAGCGTTCATGATCCACCGCACAGAGGGTCATCATCGTCACAAGGACGTGCTCGTAACATTAGCGTTGTGTGCGTCTGTTCTAATTAGAGCCCCCGGATGCTTCTCAGTGGCCCATATGGCTGTAGGTGCTTTTGCACCATTCCTTTGTCTGTAACATAAATGAAGATGAAATATTTTGTAATACGGGTAAGGCGTAATGTAAATTAAATGCAAATTATGCACGGCAGGAATGATGTGTCCCAGCCTCACGTTCCAGCTTTTATTAGTCATTAACAAACTCTTGGATGTTTTGCCTTGAAGATGCGGAGTCCGTGATGATGGTTACCTTGTACTGAAAGAAGTTAGTTGAATAGCAGGCCTTCTTTAAATGTTATTCGTACATTTACCCAAGTGGGTCTCTGGGAAGTAGAGAGAGTTTACAAAAAGACCACCAGCTGTGTGCCTGAGAGAAAAGGTTGAAGAAAACGCACGTGACGGACGTCCGTGATGTGTGCCAAGCCCAGTACGCGCTCCAAAACGCTGCCAGAACGCAGGTGCTGACACGGGCTTGGATCTTATCACCTTAACTGTTCACATTCAGGAGTTATCACAGCCAAGACTGCCCCCCCCCACAACTGAAGTAATGACACATTGCTAACAAACCGACATGGCGCTCAGACATTTGAATAGTTTTGCCATAATGTTTGTAACCTGCAGAACCAATCACCAGCAATGGAGGTGTGAGAGCCTGTGAGCTGGAGTTGGCTGGGCTCTGTATTTACTGAGCTGCCACTCACATCCTGTGCTACGCCACTGCATGCTAGAGCTGGAAATGTGAGCTCTGTGCTACGCCACTGCATGCTAGAGCTGGAAATGTGAGCTCTGTGCTACGCCACTGCACACTGGAGCTGGAAATGTGAGCTGTGCTACGCCACTGCACACTGGAGCTGGAAATGTGAGCTCTGTGCTACGCCACTGCACGCTGGAGCTGGAAATGTGAGCTCTGTGCTACGCCACTGCACGCTGGAGCTGGAAATGTGAGCTCAAGGTGTCATTATGCAGTACACTGTCTTTTTAAATCACCGCACTCTAATAATGCTGCGCTGTCAAAACGCCCGCACCACCTGGCCAAACTATAATAGACTGCAAAGTGTGTTTGGACTACATCCCGAGCCCACATATTAGCATACCTTCTCCTGCAGTTCAATAATAAATGCTGACACAGTGCATGATGGGAAGAGATCTCATCTCCCCCTCACATCCACGTATCTTTACTTGGTCAAGCCGCTGTTTATACGGATAATTTCCTGAAATGTCTTTCCGGCACGGCTCGTCTGGAATCTGGGTGCTGTAAAACGCTGCCGGACGTGCTGGCGTCTCCGCGCAGACATGCTGCCCTTCGCACGGAGGAGCTGCAGGACTCCTGAGGTGCATTTTAAACTGGGGAGGCCGGGCGTCCGAAACACTGAAGGGGGCATTGCGGTCAGAGTAATGCCAGGCAGTTTGGGGCCACGCAAGCTGCTCAGGGTAAGAGCAGCCAAAAATAAAGGTAAATAAAACGAAGACACTCTTTTCAAATCTCCGTAGAAATTATGAGGTCATACGTCTGCTTTTTTTTTGGTCTCTGATGGGGGCCTGTAAAGACATGCTAGCAGACAGAGGAGCAGAGATGTTCTCAGCTGCCACCAACATCAGCTGCCGCCTAAACAGTTCTTATGCTGCATCAAGGCCTGCGCTGAACCTGGAGGAGGTTGGAGAAACAGTCCCGGGTCACTGACCTCTGCCTCCTTGATGCGCCTCTTGGACCTCCTCACCTCAGGGTCCACGGCCACCTTCTGACATGGGGCTGAGGGCGGGCTGAGGGAAATCAGCAGTCATCGCAGAGATTTTAACATCACAGTTTCCACCTTTCAGAATCCGTTACTCATGGCCAAAAGGTGCGTTTGCACTTGTCCTCACATCCCACACTCAATAATTCATTCATAATCTTTCTTGTAATCTTTGCCAACAGCTTGGCTGAAATTATTAAAGACAAGTTCCATGAATATTGCAGCACACAAACTTGTTAGGGCAAACTTTTGAAGTAACCTTAAGTGCCTCCCTGTTTAATCTCTAATATGAATGTTTGTGTTTCCGTAAACGTGCACACACACGCTCCTTCGCTGAAGTAAACCAAACGATGTCTTCTTTGACACACGCTACATGATTCAGGTTCGGCGTTCCTGTGGCAACACATCTTCCTTTCCATTGTTCTACCTATAAAATGTCGTCAGCATCACACATCACAACGACACATGAAGATACATCATCCTCACCTTCTCCTATGCGATATTCCAGTGGGGGGGTCGGCAATTAGGGGCGAGGGGTCAGAGGTCAACGGAGGCGGAGCTCGGACTTGGAGACCAAACAGGCACTTCTTCTTTTTAATCTCTTTCCCCGAGACAAACCTCAACAAGGAGGAAGACAAACCAAGCTAACTCACAGCATGTGCACCTTAAACAGAGATAACAGCATATTATAATGATAACATTTCATAAAAATAAATCAAAAACATCATTCATCTTACATGTGATGTCAGCATCTTTAATATGTGAACTGTGATTATATCTTATGGCTGTAGACACATGGACAGAGTCTGATGAATTCACTTGTGCAGGCTACACATTGTACAACACGGTACAGTCCTGGTCTCACCTGTCTTTATGTGAGTTTAATGCATTGAGAAGGTTCTGACAGCGGTCTTGCCGGGGAGTGTCTGCAAGCTGAACGGCAGGGTGAAACAGGTAAAAATGGGCAGTTACTTGCCTGACCACCCTAGTACCAGGTGCGGACCTTGGTGCAAATTACAAAATGTCTACTTTTACATCAACCACTTATATAAGGCAAGGAAATTTAATATAAAAGAAAACAAAATGATTCAAAACTATATCAAGGACACACAGTATATCCCATCAAAGATGTTGCTGGCAATTGCATTACCTTTGCAAAATTTCAGACATTTATCCGTTACTATATTGCCCCTGCTTCGTATTAAATCTTTCACTAACTAGCTATAGTTCTTCCTAAAAGCTCCCAAGGTTAATTTCGTTTGAAGGAGTGCACGCAAGATACAGTGTTATATCACACACACAGATATCACCCTATAGTAAATAACCAACAACAACAGTGGTTTTATGTGACAAGATCCTGGCATGAGTCATCGAAAAAGAAAATGTTCAGACCTTGCCCAGAAGCAGAGAATCCCAGTTTTCATTGGCAAAGGACAGAATTTCATGGTCGAAGTCAAAATATTTCCTTTTGCAGCAGAGGGAGAGGTGATATAGCAGCAGATGGGCCAAGTCTACCCTGCAAAGGTCACATCGCTATAGTAACCGCATCATCACCACTTTTCACAACTCTTAACAGCCACATGAAGAGGGCTCTTTGCCTGACAATATTTCTGATATAAATTGTTGAAACTACACCAAAATGGTCATTGTATAATATGCGTATATAAAACATGATATAACCATTTTTATATACATGTAGTCCTAAACAAAAAGAAGATGCATGCAGATTGATAGCTCTAGGTTCTAAAATGGCCCATAAAAGGGGCAGATTATGAAACGAGCATCTCACCAGCCCATAGTGAGCCTCTGAATAGTCTCTGGTCCGTTTGTACATACTGAGCACTCAAACTGGTAGAACCTTGAAGAAATAAAACAAAATCAACTATGCCAAGATATTCCAACAAATATACTAGTGCTTGAAACCACGCTTGTGTGAAAACCATTATTAGCAAGTAAGAGATTAAAAAATTTGTATTATGGAAGGAATGTAAAACCACACACAGTGTAGAGTGACTAACCTGAGCTGCATGCTTTCTGACTGTGGTGAGGAGAGGGCGAATGTGTGGACTGCACACAAAAGCACACACACAAACACACACACACACACACTTCTGTTCACGCCCCATGAGCCGTTTTGAAAGCCGGGTGTGTGAGCACATGCTGCCACTCACCTGTCTCCATAGAGCAGCGGTTTGCTCAGGCACTGAGTGCAGGCCTCGTGGAACCACTGACCACAGCCGCTACACTGCAGCATCTTCAGATTCCACCTGCAGCCAACAGTGAACCAGATTTTTTTCAGTGTGTGTGTGTGTGTGTGTGTGTGTGTGTGTGTGTGTGTGTGTGAGATCTGCTCAGCTGCACACTATCACTAGAGCTTTGTGTTCCCCTGTCTTAATGCATATTCTGAAAACAAGCAAGTTACTTTACATATGCAAAGATTTCCTGGCCTGTGCTAAATTACCACACAACAGGAAAAAAAATATATATATACATATATATCTGAATATATATTTTTTGGGAAATCCATATTACACAGCCTGCATGTGAACAGTGATAAAATATGTAGAGTAATGTGTATATACAGGAATTATGCAGTTTCGGTCCTGTATTAAATATGCAGGTGTTACATCGTATTATACAGTGACAATTGGAAACTGAATTCAGGATTAAAGCAGTGTGGTAAGAATGCAATTTTTTAAAGTCCGAACTTAATTAGTTACAGTGCTTCCACTCACTCTCCAGGGCCTGCACAGTAGCAGTAACACTGCTGCTGATTGGTTAGATGTTGAGGGTCCCAGTCCAATGCTGACAACTGATAGGGCAAACGTAGTTTCATGGTTTGCATGAGGCGGGCAAAGCGTCCTCTCTTTATTGCTCCACCCCTCTGTCAAAACAAGACCCTCTGTCATCATGTTGTACACGGTACTTTCTTGCTGGTTAAGGGAAAGCATCTTAAAATTCTGCTACTGAAAGAAGCTCCGTACATTCGGCGTTTTCATCCAATTGTTTTTTTAGTTGTAAACATCTGATAACGACCAAGATTTCTGTTACTGCAATATAAAACATACTAACTTGGACAGTTTTCCTGTATTTGCTACACATTTCACGAGTTGATAGTTACAGCACAACAATCAACATATCCATCCGATTTAGTTGATTCAAAGTAGTAGAAGTAGAAGTATTCAAAGTAGAAGTATTCAAACCATATATATTTTTCATGCTATATATGTATATAGTTGTCGTATGTAAGCCATGATGTGTCTCTTCATAGTATTAAAAAAAAAAAACAAAAAGCCATACGCCAAAGGTTTTACCTTAGTAGCAACCGCAAACACACACTGTCTGCACACCCACGCGTTGCAGTCAGCGTCCAGTTCGATGGACGGAATGTGGCACTCAGGGTGATATCCTGTCAGGTACAAGACAGAGTACAGCTCTGGAACCACGATGCTATGTGACAAAGGAGGAAGTGTTAACCACTCCGCCTGAGTGGATGGCCCGTTATCGTTCAGATACACACATGACAGTCCGTAGTACGTGTAGATATGTGACGGGCAGAGTTTTAGCCTTTTAGCCTAGGTCCAACCCTCTGAATATCTCACCAGGCGAGAGGATTAGTCTGTCAGTCAGAGGCTTCGAACCCACATAAGAAACAGGTATCTTTCCTGCCTTGACTCCAGGTACTGTCTTCACTGTCAGAACTGACTCACCTATGCTAACCTAGCTCTGCAACATGTGACCCATGTTTGAAAAAGGCACACAGTGGCAGAGAAGAGACTCCCAAGCGCTGCAAAGGTTTTTGATGCAAAGACAGCAAAAATCTTGAATGCTTAGCTTGTTCCCTCTATTATAGTGCTCAGAGTGTTTATGAGCAGTGACATCAAGCCCATAATATGCACATTAGCATTACAGAAAACTTGTAGACCTGGGTCCATAATTCAGCCACTGTCCAGAGACATATAAACAAGTTTCAGAGCACAGTACTGGAACCACAGTGCTGCACCATAATAAAGGGGAGATTTAAGACAATTAGCCATTTGCTTTGAAACTTTTTCAAAATTAATTCAGCATTTTCATTTAAGTCATGCATAAATACCATATTAGAGATTACATACATCTTCCAGACTTGCAAGAGCACACCTCGCAACCGTATAAGTGCTATCTGCAGCTCCAACTAAATTAGATTACGCACAACATATTATAGGATGTGAGGTATTTTGTTACCATGGCGACACTTGTGACAGTTTACGAGAGGCTCTTTGAGAGGTGGTGCATTACAGACACAGCAAACTCCCTCAATTCCAGGAGAAACTGACGAAGAGAGAGGGAGGGAGAAAGGCGGGAGAGGAAGAGGAGGAGAAGGGGCATGGAGCGAGGAAGGAAGAGGAGGGATGGGGAGGAAGCGTGAGAGATTACTTCACAGCCCTCTTTTATATTTGTTTGAATCATGTTATAATCATCCTTATAGACTCCACTACCTTTGACCTTTGAATATTTAGCTTTACATAATCTCAGCTAAATTCAGTTCATGTGCTTGCATGCATGGAAAGGGGTTACATTTACAGGATTATTTTTCAGCATTGAATCTCCAAAGATTATTTCTGATTGCTTATTAACTATATGTGATTTAGTGCCAGAAGAGACAAAGCATTAAATACTTATTGATTTACTTATATTCTACGAAACATAATGTTTTTAGCCATGATTCACAATATTAATAACAGCAGGTAACTTTTATGCCTCAGTGCTACTGCAGAGACTATGCAATTAATTTCGATTCTGCCATCATCTTACTCGTTTTTGCATATATCTTGTATATTATTTTATGCTTATAAATTTACAAAGGTCGTAAACACATCACGCAGTCTAAATTGCTAAGTAAATGTAAAAATAAATTTCTTACATGAGTGAATATCTTTTTTCAGCACCCAGAATTCCGAGTTATCTTCAAATCGAACCAGGCAACACTGTTTCAGCCCATCTACCTGGAAGAGGGAAATGCAATAAAGACTTCTTGCACGAAAACGGACGGTCACATAGAGAGGCGCAGACACGGGCATAAAAGGGACGCGCAAGCGCGCGTCCACCGACTCACTCTTTTCACATTGCCCAGGTATAACAGTCCGTCGCTCCACCGAGCCAAAACATCATCACCCTCGCTCAGTCCCCCCATCCTAAAAATGAAACGTGTGTGTGTGAGAGAGAGAGAGAGAGAGTGCGCGGTGCAGACGCACAATTGCCCTCATCGATGGATAGAAGAGACGGTGAAAACTACTTGAGAGAAAACATCGTGACACACGCAGACTGACTGGCCACTTTCTGACCGCTCAAGAAACGGGTGAAAGAGACGCAGCACGTATAGGCATCTAACTGAAGCAAATTGAGCAAAAGGTTAATTAACGCAAATGAACTGACGATGGATGGGAGTAAAATTAACAGGTACCCATTCACCTGGAAGCAAACGTCTAGACACTGCTATGCAACCACATTTACAGTAATTATTACATGTTGCTAAGAAACTGAACTGGCAATATTTACAGAAAATACATGGGTGAAACAACTAATTGAAAACTAATAGACATACCGACGAAATTAATGCATAGTATTAATTAGCAATTTCAATAGATAACGCGTGCCACAAGTCATGAACGGTACAGGTTAACCACAAATGACAGAATTCAGAAATGTGTATTAAAAGACTACATTTTTAGTTCTGGGTACCTGAAAAGTCGGACTCCACTCCGTTTCGTTCAATAGAAGCAAACTAACGGTGCTGGGTTCACATCCAATTATATTTTTGCACTGTTCTCGATTTCAATCACTGTAGGATGGTGTTTGTGCCAAACGGCACGTCAATCAATCCATCAATGTAAAAGCGTCTGTCTGTCTTTGCGTCTGTCCTCCGCCACGTCGTTTCGTCATGTTCCCGTTTGTCTCCCACTCTTTTCTCGCTCCTTGAGATGGTAATGAGCGTGTTTGCCTAAGATGCCGAGAGTCAAGCCGCGAGAGACGCCATCATCTCTGCCTCTCGCCCTCGACCGAGTGACTTGTTGTGACGCAGACATAAAACACACGGAGATAGAGAGAGAGACAGGATGGGAAGGGGGCGAGGTATTTTCTTCAGATCCTACTTACTGATCAAGAGCCACAATAAAAGTAACAAAACCAAAATTAATGGCAAAACGGCGCGTGGAGACGATGAGTAGCATTATGAATAGCTCACCGGTTACTTTATGCAACGTGTGATCAGAAGTTACGGGACGCAGAATCACAATGACTTTATATGGAACTTGTAACGAAAGTATGAGTCGAGGACTTCAAGCGCTTTAGGTTGTTAATTTGGGGGGAAAAAAACGTGGGATGTTTAAACTGGGAATAGTTTTCTTAGGATTTACAATGTAGCAGCCTGTGTCCTTACTATTTAAATCCGAGTTCACGCTTTAAAGTGTACGCCTGGAGATTCACATGCAACCCATGTGTTTGCAGCTCAGTTTGAGAGAACTTACTGTGAAGTTTAAAGACGGCTCGCTCAGACCCCCTTCGTTACCTGATCACAAAGGACAACGGAAGGAGTTCTCTTACATTCATTCTGTTACACCCTCATCTTGAATTTCTTCGCTAGTGTGTCACTGTTTATTTTAAAACAATATGCACAAACAAACGTTTCAAATAACAGTCCAGATTTCATTCGGTAGTTTCTGTACTGTAAAATATGAATAGGGTAATGGGTATAGTGGTACTGGTTAACTCTTCTGTGGTCTTAATATTCTGTATACAGTACTCTCCTTGTACTAAGGATCCAAAACGACCCGCCTTCACTATAAACCCATAAAATAAAGCATATGAAATACAATACTTACAACATGAAGTTTACGGTTGAGCTTAAAATCCCAAGAAAAATCCAACTGTAGTTTTAATAACCTATCACCACATTAATGTCTCCACCACCAGCATACCCTGAGTGTAAGACGTATAAATGTTACAGCGGCCGGATGAAACGGTTCACAGACATCCGAGGGATGGTGCGTGCATGGCAGACATTCTAAGAAATAAGTGCCTAATCGGTTCTGAAAGAACGCTGTGAATTAGAGTGCCACTGGAAGATGTGTTGAAGGCATTGTAATCTTGGAGTGACTTGTTATACAGCTGTTGGTTGAAATGATCTCAGGTAGGACTCTGTGGAGCAGAGTGCAAGTCTACAAGTCAAAGTGATTCACTGTTTTACAAAATATCTCTTAGGTATCCCTATGTGAAATGCAGTTGCTCCAGCAGACAGCCCTAGAGAAGGCTGCACCTGCTGGTACGCACAGGTAGAAGGCAGACTTGAGGCTACTTAAAAAGTAAAGGTGATGTTACCCTTCTGGGTACACGGCGTGTGTTAACAGACCACTTCTGTACATTGTTTCGATATATCCCACACCTTCATATCCTCCCCTTGGACACGCAAAACTGTTAAAAAATAATAAAATGGGTTTGAATGTATGTGTTGTTGCATAAAGGAACCAGCTGATCAAATATTTACAACACTGGTGTGAGCCTGGAAACAGAAGACCATGCACCAGAATCAAGTACCAAGTCAACACTTTGCTGTCGCTTCTCCAGTGTCTGGGGAGAGAAGCCATTTCCCAGGACAACAGCCCCTTATCTGCCAGCTTAATTACATGCAGGCGTACTGCAGCAATGTCAAGCGCAGGAAATCAAAGCCCGAGGTGATAAAGACGGAGCCGCTCGGAACAGATGGTTCATCTTCCTGCATTCGACTCGAGTGGGATAAACTCACAACAGGAGAAACAAAATATACGGGAGCATAATGTAGAGGCTCTAGGGAAACGTTACCGGTCTTTTTACCCAGCCGTGACCCCTACAGTGTAATAGTGGAGTCTTTGATCAGTGGCGATTTCCTAATAATCAGTAAGAAAGCGTCTGCCAGTCTTTGTGTAGTATTTACAGTGAATAGTGTGTGAGGTTAACTTGTTTTAACTAGTATAGCTTTAAACTTTATCCTTTAGAAACTTTTACGTTTTTAGCAATGGAAATATTTTTACTTTTTTTCCATCAAAGGACATCTTCCTGAGACAAATTTGACAACTCATCTCTTGCCTGTGTTGATGTTGGTGGCAGACCTACTTCCGCCACTAGGTGGCACTGTTACGTGTCCTGTAATTATAACCTCAGAAAGTTATGCCTTTCCCCCCCCCCACATTAATCCTTCATTACTCCACAACGACGAAATTCGTTCTCTGCATTTAACCCATCAGCTGAGGGGAGTGGTGGGCAGCTAGCCCCATGTTGCAACCGGGGAGTGAGCGCTGGGCGTCTTTTGCAAGGTTGCACCTGGCTGTACTGGAATTCGAGCCAGCAGGTGTCCACATCCCAGCCTGATGTTCCACCCATTTAGCCACCAGGCTGCCATTTCTCTGGATGAAACAATTTCAAAAGATGCAGACTTCACTCACAACATGTTAGAAATAAGCAAATAACCATATTGTGTGGGACTGATCTGGCTCTGCCGTTGACATTCTCTCCTGTAACCCCTGCATGTTCTTTTGGATATGGTAATGCAATTCTTTTCAGATCTGTTTTAGTCCACAATTTACATATCAGTTCATAACTGTCTCTGCACTTCCAGGCTGCTTTCGGGCATTTCTGCTTTATACCTCAGTATCAGACAGGCACCGTCGACTCATTTGTAGCAAAACCTTTCATTTCGTTTATTTGTTTCTGTGTGCATATAGGCTGATCTAACTTACTCATCTCTGGCACCTTAGAGTAGAGGCAAAAACTCTTTTATTTTCTCTAGCGTGTCTTTGTGGTTTTTACTCCTACATACTAAGATGTATGGGGGGGGGGGGGGGGGGGGGGCACAGGGAAAATA
>JABJVR010000039.1:4737650-4773786 GCA_025773905.1 Chitala chitala | reverse complement strand
CCCCCCCCCCCCCCCCCCCCCCCCCCCCCCCCCCCCCCCCCCCCCCCCCCCCCCCCCCCCCCCCCCCCCCAGGGAAATTCATCTGGATCTTTCCACTCTTGCACTGTAGCTCATAAAGTGTTTCTCTTAAAAGATGTTCTTCCTAACAAACTATTTGATATCCCAGTGCCCCGGATTTTAAAGCTCTGCTCCATTTAAACATTTTTACTTCTACATATATTCACGTGTTAAGCAGCCAGGGCTACACTAAGAATATTCGTATTTATCTACGCCTTGGATTTTTTTTTTTTTAGAACGCAGCATTGTTTTTAAATTCATTTCGGTCAGGTGGATGAATTTGCACCAACTGCGTTTTATTTGCGTTCAGCGCGCGGGTATCATCACTGTTTCAGGCTCATCCGTGAATTCTAAGCACAAGGCTGTTCAAGACTGCTATGCACCAAACCACAAGAACAATTAAAGCCCAGACGGGAAATCACTGTTCCTGGTGCCTGTTGTCACTGCATGCTGTTTAATGCCTCCCATAGCCTACATCATTAGCACATTCTCAGTTTACTGACAAAAGATCTTCTCTATTTTAAGTCTTACTGTCTCTTGCTGTGCCTTGGTTAGCATAGGTGTTTAGGGCCTGTATACAAATGAATGAACCCAACATTCAAACACCCACCCACCCTCCCTCCAGTGTATCCCAGGGAGCTGAGAGAACAAGGCAGGTGGCACCCTGGACGAGGTGCCAGCCCATCGCAGTCAAAGAGCACCTATTATATCAATAGGTACGATACACGTCTTTCCCGTTCTGGTTCTTACAGATATGAAGCCTTCCCGTTTCACACTCGACCACAGCACCGGCTCCTTTAAATAGTTCTGTCAGTCAGTACGTCACACCAGGGATGGCTGTGACAAACACGCTGTCAGGATTCAGTCACTCAGAGGTGACGAATAACCAAAATAAGTTGCATATGACTGTGCAAATGCCTTGTGATTATATCCTGAGGAAAAGGAACAGGAATCTGAAAAGAAACTGTTCAGCATGGTGTTATGGACATCAGGGAACAGTTCATTTATATACGTCCTGCCTGTTTTACACAATACCAAACAGTTCAAGCCTGAGAAAGGTCCTAAACTTATATGCTCAAAATTAAAACAAGTAAACATAACAGACAAGAACCAACAAGCCAACACACATCTGCTGAAAATACACATTTCTCCTCGCCTCTCTGTATTTCTCAAACGCCAGCCTCTAGTGTTTGAATTTTAATGGTTTTGTATTGACATTTTGGAATAACACGCAGGGCGTAATTATACACTTTTGGGTTTGTTCAACACATCTTCATCATCTGCGTTTGATAATAGTAATTTTGCCCCAGCCAACTGATTCACTGTTGTTCTCACTGATCTACAATCGAGTTCAATCTATCTATCTATGTACTCGACCTTAACTCCGTGTGCTGGTGTTTGTCCGAACACTTCATTTAAAGACCTCTCACTATCTTTTTCCTTCCACAATTCAAAGTCCCCTGTTAATGTTTAGTCTGCCTTTTCTGGTACTCAGCCGTCCAGCACGCAGGCCAGGTAACGCTGAACACTACACGGAAATGCAGGTATTTGTTTGCAAACTGTGCAACGGTGCAGCCACAGAATTATGACTTCATGCAAGCAGTGAAATACTCTTTTGGAAAGTACAAATTTAACAAAACCAGAAATCATGTATACATTCTTTAAAATTAATGTCCAAAAGTATAAACTGAAAATGAAACCATTTATTACATTTCAAAAACCACAATACAGCCCAGTACAGTATATACACACTTGCACAGGAGATTAAATATACATACTGTAAGTAAATGTTACAAATGTCAACTATTACTGTAAGATATAGGCAATCAGCATGTAAGTAATTATAAATGTATTTGTACACGTAGGCGACACAACAGGCTCAGCCTTAAAATGAAAACAAAATCAGAGGTGTTTCTACATAAATACCAAGTGTGACTTATTAAATCATAGCAGGAATGCAGATTACAGAAATTTAAATGTAAGCAATTTAAACTGCATTAATTTAATCCAGGCATTAGCAGATAGTTGGGAAGCAATTCACACTGGTTTGTAACACAGCAGTACATGGAATGTTGTTTACCTGAGCATTTGTTTCGCCTCTGCATTGACCAAACAAAAGCAACCGTTTGAGCAAACCAACTCAGTTTTATTTCTTTCTGTACAATATTATGAGTAAACCCACTTAGGTGTGAAGTTTTGTCACTGTGTATAGAGTAGAAATAGCTGTTGTTTATACACCCGCTATCTTACAATAGTATACAGTTTTAGTCAATGTGGAGAAACTGTAGAAACTGTACATACGGTCACAGCAAACGCATATCTGAAATATTGTTAAAAGATTAAATATATGTACACGTTACAGTAATCAATTCCAGTCTCATAACGTGCCAGACTTTTAAAAAATTGTATAACATTACCCCAAATAAAAACTGATTACAATTCTACTTTATAAATGTCATTCAAAGTTTGAGGTTCAAAATCTCAAAAAAAAAAAAAAAAAGTTAAAAAACTCACCGATCTTCAACAGTGCATTTTTTTAGTACAAAGTACTAACTACTTAAGTATATTAAATAGTGTAACATCTCAATCGGGTTTATTAAAAGCAGTTTACACTAAAAATTTATCTTAACATTTACAAATGTACTTTAAAATAGTGCTGGATTTGCAATACACCAAAACACTTAATATGCAGCCACATTTAAAAACTAATGTAAGATTATCTGGGGGAAAACAACATCTGTTCTCAACCATTAAATATTACTCTGTACACAAATAAGAACATGTGACAATTTCTAAGTTCATCACATTTTCTTGAGCCCCTTTTACCACACACACACACACACACACACACACACATCTAGATTATACAGTCAGTGTGCAACCACAGCCCGACATCGAAATTATTATAAATTCTTCTAAATAAAAGTCCTGTTTGTTCTATAGAGCATGTATTATCTGACATAAATCCATCTAAAATTCCATCATCAATCAGAACTTGGGAAGTTATCAAAACATTTAGACATTATCTCAGCACAAATCTAATGAAAAGTACTAACAATAAACATGCATTAACTTCAAAGCAAAAAGTGAATATTAAAAGTTAAAAATCATGACTATTAAATAAATTATTTTGGTATTTCTCATCTTTGGTAACTACAGAGTCTTTCTCACAAACCACTAAACTTAACCTTTAACAGTTTATGTATTAAAAAAAAAAAAAACAGGAACTGTCACACTCCATATGTAACAGCATTTAAATCCCAAAATCACACAAGCAATCCACAATTTTAAACAAAACAATTTTTCATGCAAACTGCCATTCATCTGTTGCAAGCCTAACATTCAAGTGATGCGGCAAATTCAGTTCCTAACCTGACACCAGTAGTATGTGGGTTCTCAGATAGGGAGAACGGAAGAGAAGACGTAAGAATCTAATCAGACATCCATTAATCTCTGCATGTTTAGAGCCTATCACATCATGGTATCAGACTTCAAACCATTTAGTGCAGTAGAACTTCTCTCTGACTATGAGCCAGACACTGCTGTGACCATTACTGTTAAATTAACACTCTCCGCTTCCAACGCAAGACGAAAACAGAACCTCATGCCAGTAAAACTTCATTACTTCAACACAAATATTAAATTGAAAACATACATAACCACTGATTTATTTAGAGTGTTCATTTTTTTAAATAATGTCAGAAAAAACTGATTTTTAATGTGCATTTGTGACCCCGAGTCATGTAAAACTTTGTTATGGAACTGATGTTATGCCATTCAGAACTCAATGCAAAACTTACTAGGTCCTTGGGTTTTTTTTTTTTTCCTTTGTCAAAGTTGGATGAAACATGAAACATGCCCCTTTTAGTGAGAGACACTGCTGGTGTTTTCTAACACCGATCGAGGTTCCGTACTGTCAATAAAATCCTGCCAGACTCATCACTTAGGACCCTGCTGCTGTAATGTTGACAACAGAATATACCCTGGATGGCCTCAACAAAAATATCAGAAGTACTCAACCAGCTTGAAATGCAATGTGTAAAAAGTTAAAATTATAAACCATACAAATCCCTTAATTTTTCCCAAAAAAAACTAAAACAAAGCAAGTGAAGGAGTGTGAACATGCTCACACACCTATGTAACCCTAACCCTTTGCCCTCGTCATCCCCCCACGTCATCAGCTGTACCTATCACCTTCCTCCTCCTTCAACTCCTGGCCACTCATTAAAGTCCTTGCATGGCCCCCCATGTCAGACGCCTCCCCAGACACGCCCCCCAACAGGCCTCCAATAGCAGACTCCGCCTCTCCCTGGAACTCCGCCTCCTCCACCTTAACCTGGCCACCCTCGGACAGGAAGCCCTCCGTTTCGTCAAAACCGTACCCGTAGCTGTCATCCATGTCGGCAGCGCTCATGCCACCGGACCCGCCCCCGGCGCCCTCATAGCTGGGTGGCATTCCGGCAGCGGCGAGCCTCTCGCAGCGAGCCTGGTGCCGCAGGAAGCTGTCCCGCCAGATCACCTTCTTGCCGCAGAGGCCGCACTCGTATGGCCGCAGGCCGCCATGCGTCTTCAAGTGCTTCGTTAGGTGGTGCTTCATCTTGAAGGTCTTGGCGCACACGGGGCACGCAAACGGGCGCAGGTTGAGGTGCTGCATCTTGACGTGCCGGTCACGCATGCTCTTCAGCGTATACGCCTTGCCACAGTGACAGAAGTGCACCTTCCCCGAGTAGGCGGGGCCCGACAGGGACAGGGAGGATGACGACGAGGGGATGGGCGGAGAGGAAGATGGGGGGAACGCGGCAGAGGATGGAGGGACGTGACGGCCACTCCCAGGTGCGCCTGCACCTCCCTGGCCCTGGGGGGCAATGTTCACAGAAGGCCAGCTTAAGTCTGGAGGCCCCAAGTGATACTCACTGTCATCAGAAGGAGACGCTGGCACCAAAGGCCTCTGGGAAACCTGTCCAGTGCCATCTTCAATTTCATCATAAGTGTCAGGCCCAAAGGCCACTCCTCCTTCATCAGCAAAACGCCCAAAGTCCACTTCCTCCTCCTCTTCCTCATCCTCCTCCTCCTCCCTTCTGTAGTCTTCTTCTCCTTCCAGAGGCCTGCTTCCTTGCTGCAGCCAGGGACTCGCCTGCCACTGCATCCTGCCAGGAAGGGCAGATCCTGGGCAGGCAGGACCAGGTCCTGCTCCTTCAGGTTCTACACCACGGAGAGAGCTGATGTCGGAGTCCTTCTCAAACTCCATCTTCCCATCCTTTGGAGCAGTCTCTGGTTCTTCTGGCTTATCCGCTGCCTCTCCCTCCTCTCCTTGGTACACACTTGTGGGGTACTCTGCTATAACACAAGGAGCACAACTAAGAAAGGGCTCAGACTCACAGAGGTGTAACAGAACTGCATGACTACATGTCATTCAGGAAAATAGGTAGCAACCCCATACTGTAACCCAGTTACTTCAAAAAGATTAACTGTTAAATGCCAAACAAGGTCATTCATGCAATAACAAAAAAAAAATCTGGAAAAAAAACTATTAATTTAATGATTTGCTTGTAATTTGACCTTCGTCTCATTTTAGTTTATTTTTTAACAACAAATCAAAGTAAATACTAGAAAGATAAAAAAAGACAGATAAAGAATAAGGCCGGACGATCATATTCCATGTCACTGCAACACATGGCTGTTTTGAAAACGCTGCACACTGACAACAGTAACCAGTAATCATCTTGTTAAGCCCTGTGAGTAACAAACACAGTACACAGACAAGCGCCGTTAAGTGTAAAATTCCAGTAAAAACAAATAAACATGAAATTCACACTTACCAGACTGTGCAGTTCTCTCCAGCCCCTCCACATCATCTTCCTCCTCCACCACTTCTCCCATACCTTCGTCCGGTTCTGTTCCCCTCTCCCCGCTTTTCTTAATTTGCAGCTCTCCCTCCGTGTCTCCAAACGCCTGCCCGCCCTCCATGCTTTGTCTCTCCGATCCCCTTGCCCCAAACTTCTGGAAGTCCTCAACCGAGGCGTTCTGCTGCACCGCCCCTTTCTGTCGCACCCTGGCCCTCAGCCTGCGGGCGTCGCTCATGTAGCCGCCCGCGTTGTGGGGACTGACCCTGCTGGCCGCGTGGTCGAAGCCGACCCGGTACGCACCTCCACCGTCAGGCCCGCGAGGGCTCGCTTTGCTGCTGGACATCCAGACCTCCTCACAGCTGGAGTAGTCGCTCTCGGCGCCCGGGTTAGGGTCCAGCTGAGAGTCCGCAGAGGAATGGGGGGGCAGTGCCTGGGCCGCTGCCCGGGGTCGACTCCACCTGGAGAACTGCTGTGGATGTCTCCAAGTGGCCAGCGGTGGCAGGGGACCCTGCTCCGACCCGTGAAGCCGTTTCTCCGGTGTGGCCGGACCAGCCGGGCCTCTCTCCCTTGGCTCCCTCTCCTTGGTGTCCTGCCCCCGCTGCCTTTCCCTCTCCCTCTCTGTGTACAGGCAGTCTGTGCTGCTCGGGGACTGCTGCCTAGAAGGCCCGCCATGACTCTGAGCGCCCCCCGGGGGCCTGGGCTTCTTCAGGATCTCTGTGCACTTGTCCACGATGTGCCACATCTGCAGGAAGCTGGCCACCGTGACGTAGTTCACGATGTCGTCACGGACGATGCTCAGCTGGCCCGTGTAGGCGGAGCTCAGAACACTTTCAAACACCAGCGGGTCCATGACCGAGGGCAGGGACACGGTGGTGACATTTTTCAGCAGAACCTGAAGGACACACCAATTCACTGTGCATTACTGAAAATTATCAGTTACTTGGCCCCATCTTTTTCACTTCAACCAGAGACACGCCGTTTCTTTCTGTACAATATTATGAATAAACCCACTTAAGCACCGTGCTGACTGAATGAAAATTGTACCTGGTCGTGAAAGTAGGGCGAAGAAGCCGCCATGACACAGCGATGGGCGCGGAACACCTGGCCCTGCACGTGTATGGACAGGTCACACAGTCGGCCCTCCTCACGCTGCCGGTTCAGGCTGTCCAGCACAGCCGTGCGCACGGTGGGGAAGCACACCTGCACCACGGCGCCTGCAAGGCCCGAGCCGCCGCAGCCCTGATCCATGTGGCCTAAAGGCGCGCACACACACACACACACACACACCGGGCGTCAGGACAGCTGCCATATACACTACAGCAGATTGCACTACAAGTTTCCATACAACAATAATGTGTTTTCACTAACAGAAACGCTGCATTATAACGACATGGCTTGTATAATACAGGTAGTAGCATCGGCAACAAGTATAAATACTTCAAAATATTTGGCCGCTGCATTACTGAAGCGATCGTAAGAGGTATAATTAACTACAAACACAATTGTGTTTTGAAGCATTAAAAACTGGAACAAAGCTGTAAATCCAGTACCTGCGTTATAATGTCCAGCGCTTACATAATACGAGCCCGCACGAAACGGAATTTTGTTTTATACATTTTGCGTCTTACTTTTACAGTATTTCTGTGCGTGTATTCTGAGATCCAGCGATATTAATTGTGGGGCATAATTTTGATTTGTAGCGTCAGTATCCTGGACCCTTTCCAGTTTGAGCATGACAGCGGTAGCCAGTTGGTAAAGATGAGACTAAACCCACGGGCCAGCGCACTACTCCGAGGCCGTGGCTTTAGCATACAGCTAAGGCCGCAGTGGAGAGACCTGCATTTTCCAAAGTTCATGTTAAATACCTCCAATACGTTTTCATTGTGAATAACAGAATAAATAATCAGTTTGTAATGTTATGTATCTGTCACATTATACTGTACAATTTTCATCAACAATTTATAAGCCGACAACAATTGCTACGAAGCTAGCAAGCTAAAACAAAATTAAAACTACACTTTATATTGATACAGCAATAAATTAATATCGTCATTTAAACGCTCATCTGAGTAGTTGTTTAGTTGATTGACCAATTGGACTGTTTTTGTGAAATCCTGAACAATTAATCTCTTTTCTTTATACTGTGCGAGCGACTGGTATCTCTCTAGTCAGCTAAGACCAGCAATTCAGATAGCTAGCTTCCGCTGCTAATTATACGTACCTTTATAATGTCCAAATACAGTTTGTTCCCCCTAAATTGTCGACTTATGTACTTTGTATTATTTATATAGGATGCAAATCAAGCTAAAACATGAGAAATTACGTTAGATAGAGTGACACAATGCTCGTCTGTCGCCACTCTTTTTTCAACACTCATAGCACCGATTACATGATAGCCCATCGCGACTCTTAGTGCTTGATGTTAAGTGTGAAAAGTTCTCCTCCGTTCCCTAGGAAACGGTCCACGCGAGCCCACCAGTGGCGCCCCCAAGGGGTGGTCAGGGGGTGGCCGTGGCCACCATCCTAATATTACTGGCCACTCCACTGGACCCCCCCATCTGACAAGCCCAATTTATTTTAATCTCTTTGCAACGCAAGCCCTTATTGAATTTTGACATACAGTGTCCCACCCCAAGATTTTCAATGGGTCCATCTGCACCCCCAACCAAATATTTTCTGTAGGTGCCACTGGAGCCCACATGCAACTGACTATGTACAATGCTTCCTAAATATAGCAGTTGTAACCATACTGATGCTCTGTCAAAAAGAAAACTTTTTATGTAGCCATAAACAAAATGAAATTCAGGAGTTCAGCAATATGTCAAACGTGCATGCAGGTAATATGAAAACATGTATTTTTTTGTCATTTTTATAATGAAGCTTGGTAGTCAGGTGTCGTTACATTGGATGTTAATATGTGTAAAAGAAATATTTAGTTTAGTAATAACATTTGTTAAACTTATACCCGCAGTATATCACCCAACAGTTATTGAAAGAAAGAAACCGTCCCTGTCACCACTTACACACAGATACATTCCTTTACTATTTCACGATATTTATGTAACAGTTGCTGGGCAATATGTTTTCAATATTTATACGTTTTAAAATCAATATAATCGTAGTTTTCGCTAAATATGCATATTTAAATAATCGTTTTTAAATTACACTTCGCTAGGGAAGTTCTACGCATTTTGTGAAGTTCTCTTGCATGCAAGATGTGTCAAACAGCCGTAAAGCCTATTTTAACTATTATAAAATGTGAACATATGCAGCACGCAGGTAATTCATTCAAAACATTGGAGTTTCCACCTCTATTACTTTAAAGCCTTTAGACCAGTAGGATCGTCACTTTTCTTGTTTTGGTCTCGGTTGCTTTGTTCCTATTGGTTGATTTGTAAAGGTCCTGAACGGTGATTGGATGATACTACTGAACCAAAGGCGGGGTTTGTAATGTGACATCCCACTAGCACTAATGGGCCAATCGCGTGGCAAGATCTAAAGCGGCAAGACAGCAGTTGCATTTCAAATTCAAACGGCTGTGAGCCGCCAATGGAAAAGCTAAGACAGCCAGTAGGTGTTAGTAAATTTTTAAATTATACTTAACGAGTTCTCCTTTTCGGATTGTCAGGGACTTATCGATCGAAATGTCGACGATGTTAGTCAGTTGAAAGGTGCATATTTTTAAGGATACACTTGATTTTAAAAATTTTATAGACAGCAGACTCGAGCAAAATCAAGATGAACAAAGAGGTTGGTTCATTCCGTTTTTTTCCTTGACAGATTCCAGATGTTTTCATTGCGTTCCTCCTTAACTTGGCCAAATGCATTGGCTGCACTAAACCGGTTACAAAGTCTGACTTGAGCATGATGTCTCCGTTTCCAGAACGCATCGCGACTGCCAGTTATGTCTGCAAAGAGGGCTCTCACGAGTAGTACGGAGAGCACCGGGGAACAGCCTGCGCAGGTACGCCTCGCACATCTCTTGCTCATCAAGCGTAACACGAGATAAACCACAGTAAATAACACTGGTAGCTACACGTGAATGCTGATTACAACGATGCTTGCCTGTTTTGCGTAAAAGAAACTTCGCAAAGTTGACACAGACAATGGCAACGCGAAGCAGGCGATGAGCATGGCAGGTTCGCGGGCGCGCCCACTCCCTGCAACCCAGAGACCTACAGGTACGGCTCGGTTCTGTCACTTTTCCTGTTTGTCAAGTGTTAAAATGTGCCATTCCGTCCCCCCCTTTGTAGCACACAATAAATCACAATATGCAAAATGTATTGCATGACGTCATTACAAGTAATGTGGTGTGATGCTACTTTCATTGATAAATACTGCTTGTATTTGCTTCAAGGCAAATACCACCGGCCAACTGGTGCAGCGACTGTAGCTGCCGGTCCTACGAAAGGTGAGAGACTTATTTGAATTTATGAGAAGTGTGCATGTATCTATGGACCTTTATTTACATATATTTTCCCCTCTTCATTGTCTCCAAGCCATTGAAAAACGTCCAATTGCCTCAGTTCCAAAAGCAGGTGAGTGAGTAGAGCTATTTCCACTAAAAGAATGATGGTGGGTGTGGCCAGTATGATGGCTTTCAGTGAAAGTAATGTAATAAATTCAGCTATATGTTTTGATATTTTATTAAGGTGTTACCTTTATCCTGCTCTAGTAATTAATTATAATTGTTGATTTTAGGGCCTGCCCCGAGTAAAACCGGAACGCGTCGGCCAGCATGGGATTTAAAAGGCAAAGTAAGCGACATGGAAAGCAAGGTTCAGGCCTGTCAGTCCCGCGTGAAAACCATCAACCAGGAGAACCAAGACTTAAAGGCTTTGGTGGCAAATGGACGAGAACGAGAGCAGAAGATGAACGAGGAGTTGCTCACACTGAAGAAGCAGCTGAGGTATGAGGGCTTGCTCGGAGGGTTGACCCCTCTCTGTGAAAGGCCGTTATGTGAAAGTGGAGTATTGTGTGTAAATCTGAACACGCGTGTTTGTCTTCTAGCAAGTGTTTAGCAGAGCTGTCTGAGCTCTCTGGTCTGAAGGTTGAACTGGATGAAGTCACAAAGGACCGCAACAGTCTGCAGACAAAATGCACCACCCTGAAGCAGGAATGCGACGTGCTACTAGCCCAGAGGCAGAGCCTGGAGAATGAACTGCACAGTGTACAGGTAAGTGCATTGCGGTTCAGATGCTGGACCAGTAGATTCGTGCAGAAAGTTCAGGTGGATATATGAACTGGTGCTATTGAAAATTCCTTCCATGATATGTGTTACTTGGGCAGGATCTGGTGTAATGTGGTTTAAATGATACGCTTCCGTGACCTAAAGTCAGCACGTTCTGTCTTGCACATTGTTTCAGGCTCAGATGTCAGTACAGGGTTCAGTGCTGTCCCGCTGCCAGTCAGACCTGAGAGAAGCCCAGGAGAAGGTGAGGAACCTCGAGGAAAAGGTGTCGCACCAGGCAGAAGACCTCTACAGGGGGGAAATGGAGCGTCGAAAGCTGCACAATACAATCCAGGAGCTGAAGGTAGGAACCATACAGTTAACTGTCCACAAGCTGCTCAGACAGGCCTTCTGTTAGCAAACAGGAGTGAGCTCTTGGCCACAGTTAGCTGGAATGGGGCTGTGTATTCCCTGCAGATGTGTCTTCAATCTGTTCATCCAGTTTTCTCATTTGGTGAACTACAGCTGTCAGTTGGGTCTATTGCTGTTGTAGATTTCAGTGTCCTATTTATTAAACACCAATGATGTCATTTTACTTGTAGCAAATGTGAATTTGTAAGTTTTCTTTGTGTATGTATAACATGTTCACTTGTCACTTAATGGTTTAAGGGAAAAATATTCACATTTTAGGTATTTAAGTCCACAAGATCATCTGCAAAGCGTACGCTGACCGGATAACGATCTGTAACATCTGATCTTATGCCTGCAGGGAAACATTCGAGTTTTTTGCAGAGTCCGTCCTCTGCTGAACACCCAATCAAGTATGACGCACATTGAGATCCCTAATCATGATGACAAGGCCATCAAACTGGCTAAAACTGAGGAGGTAGGTGACCTGCATAAAGGTTCATCTTCCAGCCTATGAATGGCAGAGAACAGAATTACACACACACACACACACACACACACACACACCCCCCATTTCAGTATTATTCATCTTCCCACAGTATGGGCTACTGTTGGTGAAATATTGACTGCTTTAATAAGCATAATGAAGCTGTTTAATATTTTCGGTGCTTTCATTGTCTCTTGCCAGCTTTCAGTTTACCTGTTGCTTTCTAGTCCCATACAGGTCGCAACGGTGAAACCCAAAAGAGTTACAGCTTCAGCTTCGACCGGGTGTTCGGGCCCAGTGCTTCCCAGAAGGAGGTCTTCGAGGAGATCTCTCTGCTCGTACAGTCCGCCTTGGATGGCTACAACGTCTGCTGCTTTGCCTACGGTCAGACTGGCAGTGGTAAAACGTACACCATGGAGGGAGGAGAGGTGGAGAACATGCAGGGGGTCATCCCCAGGGCAGTGCAGCAGATCTTCTCCACAGCCAGGGTGCTCAAAGAGCAAGGCTGGCAGGTGAGCTCTCATTAGGGCACACCCCTGATCTTTTAACATGGGCAGATTTCTATATGGTTAATGCAGTTAGGATACAGCATAAACAGATACCCTTATCACAGATTATTTTAATTTAATTCCTAAAAGATTTCTGTATCTGCCTCTGAAAGCTGACATGAATGATTTATCAGCCTCTGTGAACTGGGTAATTCTTTCTATTTCAGTACACATTTGTTGCAAGTTTTGTGGAGATATACAACGAGACCCTGAGAGACCTACTGTACAGGGGCAAACCCAACAAACGGCCTGAACACGAGATCAAGAAGACGGCCCAGTCAGAGATCACTGTCACCAACCTCACCTACCAGAAGGTTGCCACAGAGGATGAGGTTCGTTAACGTTTACTTTACTGCTGTTTGTTTCCAGCTTCCTGTAAATCGTTCACTGCAGCTTTTTAAGGAGAAACCTTAACAGTTTGGTGTGTTCTTCATCGATCATCCTTTCCTTCGCAGGTGCATAATCTGATCCAGTTGGCCAATCAGAACCGCTCCACTGCTCGGACCAACATGAACGACTACTCGTCCCGCTCTCACTCTGTGTTCCAGTTGGACATTGAGGGCAAGAACGAAGACCGAGGACTCAAGAGCAAGTGTGAGTTGTCTTCCTGTCTTTGCCAAGATACTGGATCGGTCCGAAAAGCACAACTGTTATAAAGGGCACCGACAAGATAGTGTAATTAACTCGACAGTCATGTCCAAATATGCCCTTCTTTCTTTTCTGTAGTTACACGTGAAATTGGTGCATTGTATGTAAATTGCCACTTGGAATGAGTTTTGCTCAGACTGTGTTGTGCTGATCTGCCCTTTTTGGGGGGGGGTATTTTCAGCTTCTCTCTGTCTGGTCGACCTGGCTGGTAGTGAGCGGGTGCAGAAGAGCCAGTCCCAGGGTGAACGGTTCAAAGAGATGACCGCCATCAACAACTCGCTCACCAACCTTGGCATCGTCATCACTGCGCTCGCTAACAAGGTTCGCCTCCATCGGCCCCGCTGCACTTTGCAGGGTTGAGTTAGCGCGTGATCCGTCCTGTGTTTAACGCCCTCTTTCATCTGTTCCTACAGGACAGCTTTGTACCGTATAGAAATTCAAAGCTTACGTATCTCCTTCAGAACTGTTTGGGGGGGAACAGCAAGACGTAAGTTTGTATGTTCTTGTATCGAGTTCCATCCATGGCAGAACTTTCTGACTAAGAGAGGTTGTTCAATTCAGTAACTGCAGCTAGTGGGTTGGATTTCTAAAGTCCTACGATACTGTGTGATTTTGTGTATTGTAGTTAATTTTATTATCTGAAAAGGGTTGTAACTTAATTTGTTGGTGATTACCTGAATGAAAGTTGATTAATTCCTTGCTGTCTTACCCATTTGGTTTGTGATACGTTATGAATTTGTGTGTTTTACTTTCCAGCCTTATGTTTGTAAACATCTCCCCTGAAGAGGACAGCTTTGGGGAGTCTCTCAACTCGCTTCGATTTGCCAGCAAGGTCAGTGCAGCTAAATTATGGACTTTTTAAAATTTGGTTTTTATTGTATATTAACTGACAAACTTTTTATTTTCTTCTTGTAGGTCAACGAGTGTGTTATTGGGACAGCATCGGCAAACAAAAAATGATTGTCCGCTTGTATTAAAGAACGCACACAATCTTACCATTTCTAAAACTTGTGTGTACTTTTACCTATTACTGCATTATTATCATAATACTTCAAAAAATTCCATCTAGGCTTCTGATGTAGGCATGATTTTATATATATGAATAAAAACTTTTGTGCATTTCAGTTGTAAGCAATTTATATGGTACTCAAACCTTTTTGTGATTTTAAAAATATTTGTTTAAACCAACTGAAATTTTTTTTTTTATTGCACAAATTGTTTATACAAATGTTTGCACACATCGAGCCCAACTAGATTAAAACTACCCTATTTTGAACTTTAAGACCAAATTCTTAAGAACAACTGATGGGGGGAGGCACCAACAAGAGGCATATAATCACTGAGAATCCTGAAGTCTTTGACAGAAGACAGGATAATCTGGAGAAACACATTCTGCTAGTAACCAAAATCGTGTGGTCCTAACATGGAAAACGCGAGTGGTCAGTGCATCATAAACACCAAGAGGACGGCTGTTCTAGTTCTGTAAGGGAATGAGCACCGGTACGTCCTCCCTACCTGCCTCTCGGGTGTGTGTTAGGTTGAGACACACCGGCTCCTTTTAGTCGGCCAAAGTCTGCTGTCTGGCATTTCTTAAAGGCAGCAGCCGGTGAGTCGTCTGTACAACACAGAAAAGGGTTACGGAGTTTAAATAAATTAGTTACGGTCAAAATCAAACAGATTAATACTGGGAGGGATTTAACACCCAAGACCATTGCGTTACGTTAAAATTAAGTAAAATGATACAGGACGGTAGGTGCTGTAAGTGCATAATCGTGTCGTTTGACTAAGTAGGTGGCCATGGGAAAGGGCAAAAGCCCACGTTGGAGTCTAGACGTGTGTGATTTTTATAATTTAGGAATGGTTTCGGGTGTAGATGCAGTGCACACCGCCACCTAGTTTACTAGTCATACACTTCACGTTTCCAGCAAGCTGACCGGCATGCATCCCAGAGTGGATACTTGTCCAGCATTATTTGCAAATCTAATTTTAGTCCAGGAGAATTGGTGAACGAGTTCTGCATGCAGGATAACTAGATTTTTCAGATCTGCTGTGCTTATAAACGTACAGTTAACTCATGTGAATAACAGGCTGATGGAGTAGCTACACATGCGTTACGGATGGTTAAGCGCAGCCTTATAACTAGTTAACTACTGCGGTGCCTTTTAAATGCATGCATGTCGTCCTCAGGCCGTGCGGAGAAGGAAACATCAGATCAGATCAGATGTGATCAGACAGCGATCGCCTGCTAAACGTGTTTCCTAACATGGCATAGGCCCTCTTTTTGAGCGAAATCCCCGGACTCAAGTGACGACTCGGATTCAGGTATGGGGGCTTCACTACTGGTTTGGCTACTTCAGTTCGCAGTATACTGGTATTGTTTTATTTTATTATTTTAGCGCCGCTCTTTAGAGCTCTTAGACACTTATGGTAACTTTTACTTGTGTCTATCGTAAGAAAATACAATAAAACGGTTACTTTGATGCCCTTTTACGTTGTTCTAATAAGCCTAAATTTGTTTTTCGTAAATAACGCAGCGGTCTGAATAAAGTATCGTTTAGCGATACTCCGATACTCCACAATAGTTACATGAGTTATTTTGTTGTGAAATTGAATGTATTCTCTCATTCCGTTGCACATTTTGCAGTTTGATTTATAGGACATACAGAAAAGATCGCAATATGTGCATGGTTTAAATATATTGTAAAAGTGATATTGGTTCAGTAAAGTAAAAGGCAGTGTTTGTACTGATTAATGCAGAAGGTAATTTGGAATTTAAATGTAAATTTGCAAGCAGTGTCAGCATTTAAATTGTTAAGATGACCTCTTTTATTGAACTCGGCATCTTCACTGCGCAAATGTGCATTTCACCCTTCAAAAACTTCTGTCAGTTACAATGTTACTACCATTCTAATCCCAGTTTAAAGGTAACAAAGCGTAATGTGTATAACTGTTACAGAAAAATGCTTTGGTTTTAATATAAACTACAGTAACATACTAAGTAATATTATATATCAAATTAATTCGGTTTCTTTTCATTCTGATTTGAATGTTTCTTATTACATTTGGTTAAAATGTTTATTCTGAGTGGGAAATTCTCAGAAGTTCGATTTGTAACTGAGTTTAACCACAGAATATAAATATTGAATTGCTGACTGGCATGCCTTGAGTCCACTCTGACCTCTTTGAAATTTTGTCAAGATTAATTACTGAACAGCAGTGAATGTTGAAATGTTGTACAGAGTAGGGGTAAAGTCCCAAAGCTCTTGAATATTGACTTTTCAATGGTGGGTAGACTTAAGAACAAAGGCTTGTAATTTGAATGTAGCTGTTGCAAATTCCATGAGCAGTCATGATCTACTGTGCTTGAGTAAAGTTCTGGTACTTGGGCAGTACTTCCTAAGAGGTATCCAGCAAAGCAACACAATAAATAATCTGCACTTACTATAATTTAAACAAAGTACCTTAGTTAGGTTTAAGTAGCTCAGTATCAATTTAAAGCAAACCTATTCCATATTTGTTGTCCCTGTTTCAGCCCTGATGTCGGTGTCTGTGGAGCAAGGCTGCAGCAGCAGTGGTTCTAGCGCCCCTGCTGGCTCGGTGGTGGAAGTGTGTTTCCCCAGCATGCGCACAGCTGTGCTGGACAGCCTGAACCAGCAGCGTGAGGAGGGCCGTCTGTGTGACCTGTCCATCCACGTGCAGGGCCAGGTGTTCCGCGCCCACCGCTGCGTGCTGGCCGCCTCTTCGCCCTACTTTCACGACCAGGTGAGTGCCACATTCGGCATCGTTGCGTAAGACCTGCAGCGTGACCCACTGCAGTGTTAAACAGGCCTCCTCAGATACGTTTTCCGTGTGTGTTGGTTGTACTAGGTGCTGCTGAAGAACATGTCCACGGTCTCCATCCCAGCTGTCATGGATCCTCTGGCCTTTGAGAGTGTGCTGAGCTGTGCCTACACAGGGCAGCTCCGTATGCTGCGTGAAGACATAGTCAACTACCTCACCGTAGGCAGCGTGCTGCAGATGTGGCACATTGTGGATAAGTGCACTGAGCTGCTCAAGGAGGGGCGGGGCCCAGGAGGCGGCTCCATCGGCGGTACCGCCCAGGGCACGCCTGCCTGCAGTAGCAGCAACATATTGGGTGTGGGGACCCACAGCAATGAGAGCCACTCTGTGGCTCCGCCCCCCAGCCGGCCCACCTTGAATGAGAGCCAATCTCCCAGTAGCACCAACTACTTCAGTCCCAGAGAGGCAGGCTTTGGAGGTGGAGCTGCGGCCCCTGGAGTGTCTGGAGACGGGGCCACAAACTCCACCCCTAGCTACTGCACACCATCCGGAGGGGATGAAGGATTCCTCATCGAAGAGGATGAGGAAGAGGAGGAACTGATCTACCAAAGGAAGCAGGAAAGGGGGAGCGGAAGGCGGAAAAAGACGACGTCCGTCTCAGATCAGGAGGCGGGAGTGAGTGACAGTTTCGGCGTGTCTTCCTACCAGGATGGCGACTCCTGCCCTCCACAGAAGCGACCCACGTACAGCCAGCCCAGTATCATGCCACGTAAGCAGTGGGTGGTGGTGAAGACAGAGCAGGCCCAGGACGATGAGCTGATTGTTGTCTCTGGGGAGGAGGGGGGGGAGGATGATGAGGAGAGGGAGTTGGAGCGAGAGAGGGAGAGGACGTTCAACATATCAGACGTGAGGACGTTGTCCGGGGACATGAGCAGCAGGGCCGAGGCTGACATAGAAGCACAGGTTGGTCTCTTGCGTCGTGGGAAAAGACAAGATCTCCTGAAGGTCAAGGGTGTGAGAATGTACTCACAGCAAGGAAGGATCTCTGTTGATCTATTGTTGACAGTACTGAGTTTCATCCATTTTAGAGTCACGTTAAAGTAGGTTCACAGTGTGGAAAAAATAACTGCTTTGAAGTGAGTGAAAAAGGGAACTACACACAAATACAGAAATGCAGATGCATTAACTTGAGGTTTTCGTTAAGCAAAGGTGCATGGTTAGGTTTGGTCAGCAGCCTACAGAGTAAAAATATAAGGGCACCTTGTAATATAAAAAGCAGCAATAATTTTGGGTGTGCAGTTTTGTACATTTTTTTTTTACCGGTAAACTTTTTTCCATGTCCTGCAGGTAGATTACTGCCAGTCCTCTGAAGACTACCTCAAGTTTGACAATGATCTGATGGATCATGCAAACCCACAGCACACTCACAATAGCTCTGGTAGCTCGAACAGCAGGGCAGTCGCTGCTTTGCTGGGCTCAGTTCACAGTCAGTCAAGTGCCACAAGAGCACAGCTCTTCCCTATAGACATGCAAGGAAATCAAATCTTGCTTTATAGCCAAGGTCCCCTGGACTCCTCTCCTCCAATCACAGCAGGGGGTGGGGCATCTCTGAAAGGGCCAAGTATGGAACACGGAGCTGTTCACCTAGCAGGTCAGGGCGGCCTGGACGGTTTGGATGGAGCCGGCGGAGGGACTGCTGGGAAAGTGTTCATGTGCCACTGTGGGAAGACTTTCACCCACAAGAGCATGCGAGACAGGCACATTAATATGCACCTGGACCTGCGTCCTTTCCACTGCCCCGTCTGTGCCAAGAAGTTCAAGATGAAGCACCATCTCACCGAGCACATGAAGACACACACAGGACTCAAGCCGTATGACTGCCACAGCTGTGGGAAGAAGTTCATGTGGCGTGACAGCTTCATGAGACATCGGTCCCACTGTGAGCGTCGTGGCAGCGACAGTGGGGTGGAGGGCACTGCTGTCATCTCCCCACCCCACCACCAATCAAACAGTGAGATTAGTCAAAGGATTTCTGCCAGTGGCATTGGTGGGAGAAGTGGGATCTCCGTCTTGTCCCCTCATCATCCTGGAGGCAGCAGCAGTGTGTCCTGCCTGGCTATGACTGGTCCAGGACCCTTATTGGGTGTCTCATCCCAGGGCTCAGCGCATGGTCTTGGGTCAGCGGTCTATGGGTTGGGAGGCAGTCGTACAGGGTGTGAGGAGGAGGTTTGTGAGGTGAGCGTGAGTGAGAGCAGTGTCACTTAAATTTCATCTGTGCTCAGACATGGTGAAAACGTAAAGCCAGTGTTAAGTTAGTAGAGAACATACAGAAAATATTTTGGTTTTCTGTTATTTTGCTTTTTTTTCTTAACATTATCTTTAAGCTGAGATCACCCTTAAAGCAGCCCATGTTTACTTAAAAATGCCCTCATTATGCAAGTGTTATTACACCACATGTCCAATGACAGCCAGTCAACCCAAAACTGGACATGCCCACTCTGTATTCAGTGTCAGCGTGTGTGTGAAGAAACTGAAGTTCTGCATCAGCTGGATGTGCACCCTTCTGTCATGATTCCTAACATGGACAATGGCGGCACTTGCGTTCAGTGCATGCCTGAGTGGTTGGAGTAACATCAGAGATCCACGCGCTTTCTGAACACTGCTGTCCATTTTTGGGTGACCGTTTAGGATCCATTACAGCCGTGATTGACGAATTTCCTTTTAAGTCTAGTACAGTGAGTCCATCCTATTCGATATTTGCAGTGGAAGGCACTGCTGGCTTCTGGGTGTTTTTATATTTAAAGACTTGCCCAAGTTTGAATCTGTTGTGTTTCTGGGTGTGTCCTTAACATGTATAGATTTTTAAAAGTGAAAACATGAACAGAATGGTAAAAATCCACTTATGTACATTTAGGTTTTACATGACATGTCCCGATTTATTTTTGAATAATTTACTGTATTCATAGAAATATGTATATAATTAGATGTATAAATATATATTTATGTTTGGACAGTAATCTACATGAAAGCAGGTTAGGCACAGGGAACACTTTTACATACAATAATTTATACAATAATTCCACTGCCTTATTTTACTTTGACACACTGAATGACTGTTTGAGTGGACAGGCATGAAGCAGAGAAACACAATTAACAATTAAAAAACAGTGTAGAACAGGCACAAAGACACCCTGTCACCATGGGGCTCATAAGGAAAAGGTGAGCAGGGTGTTACAAATTAAACCATGTTATCATATGTGTTTGGCAATGAAATGTAATTCGCAAATTTTTAGTTTTTCAGATGTCTGTCTGAGATTCCTTATGGAAAAAGTGAACTAGAACATCACAGAAGTCCCTCATATACTGTGCGTTTGTACACACAGAAGTCCCTCATATACTGTGCGTTTGTACACACAGAAGTCCCTCAATTTATACAGATTCTTACCCTGAAGACCCAGTTAAAGTTGAAAAACATAGATCAAAAACTGTGTATTATTGTAAACGGGAAACATAATGCTTTCCCAGCCCGAAAATCAGTCATCACTTAAACACTGTAAAACACCTACGTAACTACCAACCTGTGATTTGAACATGATGTATAACACTTCAGAGAGAAGTTTCCTAACCATACAGATCATACAGCTTTCAGCAATAGAATACACCCAGCACTGTTCACTGTGGTTCCTTATGTCCCACACAGTGGCAGATGTTTCATGTTGCAAAGAGCCAACAATGTAAATTAAACAGGGCAGTTTGCTGTAATGAACTGTTACTCTACTAACGACTAGAAGAATTTGAGTTTTGGTGGGTGGAACTACACTGTGGCACTGCGACCGTGAAACAGGAAATCAACCTAAACAGCTGATGTGTTTACCAAGACCATGTAAATCAGGAAGGGGGGGGGGTACCTATATTGTTCTCTGCTTTCAGATGCAGATATGAAACATGGCACTACTATGGGCATACACTGGGGCTGTAAAACTCCTGTTCAGTTCCTGAAGGTTAAAGTTGTGTCTTTGGTATTTGCTGTGTCAGTTGATCCTGTCACCCAAGTGTACAGTTAAGATTCTCAATTATAAAATACCTTGGGGAGGGGGGAGAAGTAGTAGTATTTTAGATAAAATTACTGGTAAGAAATGTAGTCACTACATTCCTGTTGTGGCGGGATACAGCTACTCTGTTTGTCCCTTGTTGTTTAACTGCTATAAAGACCTGTGTGGGTTTTGACGTGTGTTTGATCATACGGTGTTGCAAACGGACACCAGACTCCCGTCGTTGTTCAGGGGTGTTCTTGACGCAATCTTGGACTGTAACTGGAAACATAGACGTCGGTGTTGTCCATACTAACCTCCATAGAAGCCCTGAAATGGGAAATAAATAATCTCTGTTTCAGATCAGGCTCCTTGTTCTGTGTCCTCCTGTATTCACTGTCATTGGTGTGCTTGTCCAGTGAAGAAGCCTCACCTGCACTGGAGAGCCAATGAATGGAGACCTTGCTAATTTATTCACAGCAGCATTTAGCCAATAAATATCACTCATCTTACACAGAAGTGCAGTTACACACAGTAATGGTTTGTGCCTTAAAGATGTGCACACTCACCTGGTTTCCTAGCCTCTACACTTGGCATTAAGACAGTCCCTGATCACTTCAGACATCGGTATTCTGCATTCAATGGTGTACACCCTTTGAATATGTTAATGACTAGATGAATTAGACATAGAAATTTTGCATTCATAATTCACGAATAATTTTCTCTGTATGAGACTTTATGCTGTGTGAGATTATCTGTCTACTTTGCATTAACAGTCCGCTGTAAACATGCTTATGAGATTTCCCTTACTATGACAGCCGCAAACACAAAGCATTTTGTTCTTTCAAGTTCTCTTTGCTGTTTGAGTCCAAACTGCCGAATTGTGTGTGTGTAATCAGTCACACAGTTTGCTTGCTTATCTGCAGAAAGTCTTGTTGATTTATTCAGTAACCCTGCGTGTGATTCATCAGTGTCAGGTTCAGTTTTGATACATAACCTCTATAATGGTATCAGTTAATGGCCAATTACCAGGGCAGTTAGGAGCATGTTTAGAAAAGGTTTTGACCTGTGCAGAGAAACCCAAAGACGGGGCTTCAGGAACCCGTAATTACTACTTCGTGGCTGATGTACCAGCATCTTAGTGACATCAATCATATTCATTTCTCACAGATGTGGAAAGCCCAGACACCTACACATAAGGGTCGTCATGGTTACAGTACTAGTTGCTATGGTAATTTTTAGTCACTATGGAGACAGTGCCACTCACTTCAGTTGCCATCACAGCTGAAGTGGTGGCTGTAGATGCTCCCGTGGCTTCACAGCCAAAGGAGAGGTGTTCCAGATGTTTCCATTCTTTCATGTTTCGCTTTTATTGTTACAAACCTCCCAGAGTGATTTTCACAAGCAGTTTTACATTTGAACAAGGTATAAGATACAGGGAAGCTTACAAATCACTTTGCAATTAATGTTATGTTCCTCGTACCGGCTGAATGAATCCACAATCTACTGCCATGAGACCAGGAGGGTATAACAACATATGGGCACACGGTCCATTACCACAGTGTATAGTCACGCTGAAAGAATGGATCCTTTACTGTATTAACAAATTAACGGTACATATATTGTGGAGTCACTAATGAATACTGACAACACAAATATGATAAAGACTCCTAAATGTAATGATTTTCTTTAGCGTTGTGTTGTGAACAAGTCTGCCACTTGTTAAATACACCGGTGACATTTTAGTCTGGTTCAGCACATGAGGGTCATGAAAACAAGCCAGTTTTTGGAGATTTACTCTTAACATTAGTTTTGGACTGAATTTTCAATGTCTATTTCAGGTTTTTGTTTAAATGCTGACCTGTGGTTTTTCAGTCATTGTGTGGGGTTTGAGATATATATAATGTCATATTAGAGTTACTGCAGGGTGTTATGTTGCAAAGTATTATTACAAATGTGTGTGTTGAAATTCAAGTTAGTGCCAGACATGACTTGAGCTTGGTATAAAATTGCTGCGTTTTTCATTTTCACTGATCGGACCGTGTCAACTTAAAATCACCTGACCAACACATAAAATTAGCCTACACCTTGCCATTAATGTTAAGGTTCCGAGTTTTCTTCTTCTTAAAGCGTATTACGTAAACAGTTCGTTTTATAAAGGCGATACGTGGTACACTTTTAACGACACAGCAAAATGAGTACTTACAGAGTAACTTTTTCGGTACAGAATTGAAGTGCGCTAATTAAGATACTAAAACGACGGCTGCACCTTAACGCTGAACAGCAGTGAATCTGCTTCAGTGGCCAAAGGTGCTCAGGCTGGTGAGGTGGCGCCGCCTGCTGGCAGCCAAGAGCAACAGAACACCCAGCGTTACAATATTACACATTGCATTATTTACATTACATTATTATAAATTACATTATTAAGCGTTACAGTATTGTTTCAACATGATTACAAAAATATTTAAATTATTCCATCTTACATTTTTACTACCTATCATTAGTTATTTGTAATTAAGCATGAATTTTAATTTTAAAATTACAATTGAAACATTAAAAGCGTGTTAATATCTTGTAATTCTTTCAGATCTTTTCATGGCACCCTCACATTTTTACATTGGTCACGATGTTACTTGCACTAGTGGAGTCAGTTTTCAAGCTTAAAATTCAAAAGTAACTTCCACAGGACCTAAATCATACAACCCTAAAAACGTGTTTCCTGATCCTATCCCAAAGACAAAGACCTGCCATTTGGAATGCAAAAGGTTGTACGACATTATAGCATTTACACAGAAAATACGTAAAAGCAGAAGAGTGACCACGAGGTGAGGTTTCATATGCCTTTGATCGACCATCTTTGTAAACCTGAACAAGCATTGTGGGTTATATACATAAATGTGGGATTTATCATCTCACATTAAAAGTGACATCATTTTACTGGCAGGCTGCCAGGCAGGTGTCATACACGCGCTGGAAACGAGTGGACCTGCATCTCCACACACTCAGCCATAGCGCCATGAGCAGATATAGCCAATCGCCTGCAAGGGCACATCTAACAGACACACCTGCCAAAATGAGAGTTACATGGCACATTTATTGGCTATAAAAACGTTCCGACTTTTCCATAAAATGAAATTTTAACTAAGACTACACACAACAAAGTACAATTTTTGTATACTTTCTTGTCTTCTCAGTCATTTAAAAATGTAATACTTCCGGCATAGCATAAACTGTACTGTACAAGGCAATGATTTTCCCAACATTCCTGTTCCTCATGTGTACCGTTAGAGGGAGCCAACTCACCAGTTTACACTAATCGTTAATCAACAAATGCTTAGACTGTTCTACATCTGCAAGACTTCAGTATGACGACGTATTCTGAAATATTTGTATATATACGACTGTTTTAAAATTATGTAACACATTTAAAGTAGTTAACTGTTAAAACCAGACCTTGTATAGAACTGCATATGCTGAGCAGGTTATAACGAAATGCAGTGTGCATGTCATGAGCCAGCTTTGAGAAAACCTCCAAACTCCAAATCTAGTTTTCAGTACGTGCAAGGGTTCAACTGACTGTAGAGTTCATACTCTGTTCCTCATGTCTCAGTTACTTCTTAAACTAACACTTTGCAGTCTAGTGGCTCAATGGGTAGAATACCAGACTGAGATGCACAAGCTTCCTGGTTAGAATCCCAGCCCAGCCACCAGCTGTGTCCTTGAGCAAAACAGCACCACCTTAGTAAATGTATTTTGAAATCTACAGCCACATGCACACATACACTATTTAAATGTTACACTCACACTTGCATACACCTACACAGCTTAGGGTTATGTAACATTTTCTAACCATCATTAGACAGGTGTTATGAAACTCTAGGTAGCCCCGTACATGTGGGTCACGACTCGAAGACTCATGTCTACACACAAGGGAGTGTACCTCAGACACGCCACCCTGAGCCAGGCTCTTAAGACACTCAAACACAAGCAGAAACACAGGTTCATACAACTTTCATTCAACAATTTCCCACATGGCATGGGACTTGAGCACACAGCCTAAGGGAGGACACGGCCTCAACGAGAAGCAGGCCAACAGGACAGGTCAGTGAGAGGAGACAAACACAAGTTAGTCCCCACTCCAGCTGAACTTCATTGCTTTAGACTGTGGGACGAAGTCCAGAGAGGCGAGGAGAGAACATTAATTGCATTTTATTTAATAAGGCAGTGGAAACAGGAGCTGATGTCCTGTTCGTGGAGACATTGTTAAGTATCAGTCTGAAAACAGGCATAAACATGTTTATTCACTTTTGCGGTTTCACAAATCAGATGTCTCAAGCCCCAGACCTACATGATACTTGAAATGAGCTTCTGCACACCATCCTATCTGAAGCCATGAACACATAAAAGGTCTCCTGAGATGTGTTTAATACACATTTAACTCCAATTAGAGAGGTGGGGGAAGGACTTCTTCTCAATCCCACTGTTCTTGTAGACCATTAGAAAAGTAGATCTTCAGATCTTCGAGCCTGCTCCAACACTATGTACGTCCCAGGTTTACACACGGGTGGCTCGGACGTATATATATTAAAAAAAAAAAAAAGTCTGTAGTGAAAAAAATTACAGCCACCCAAATATTGGAGCACTCCTGCAGTTCAAGGCAAGGCTCAGCTGCCACTTTATGCATTTCGACAAGTGTTGCCGACTGCATTGGCATGTCAAGAAATTGGCAAGTAGACAAAATACTGACGGGGACACGATGAACATGAAGCAGCTGCCGAGACCATCGCCACGGCACCCCAGGACCAGGGCAGAGTGAGTGTTCTGTGAGCATGTGATTTTGTCTAAAACTGTCCGAGTCTCTGTTCAGGCTGTAAAAACACGTACCCCCAGCCTCCAGTACAAGTTCCAGTACCAACCCTGTAAAACCCTTTATTCAGCAGGTACATTAGTGCTGCCCCTGGAAAACCTATAAAAACTAAGCATTAAAAATCCAAATGAAATGAAGTAGAGGCGGTCGCCCAGGGGCGGGAGCCAGCAGCCTTCGCAGGGTGGCAGCGTGTGTGTTCTGTGTCCACTGCAGGAAAATGGTCCTGTCACACACAGCTGTCCTCTGAGGTCACGTGGATGGGTAAGGGACAAGTGCACCCGTGTCCACCTTCTGTGGGTTAAAGGTCACTCGGAATCTGACAGGACGATCACCTCAACCGGGTCACACTGCGTGCCTACATGTACCTGAAATAGAGCGAGGCCGGAGCTGGAGGTTCAGCATGTCGGATTCAGAGCGCAGGTTATACACAGAATTAGTTATACAGTGTTACTACCAGCATAAATACATCACATAGTACCTCAAAATTAACCTCTAAGGAGCGAGACATATAATTAATAAATAACAAATAGGGACTGATTAATAGAGATAAGGCTTGTGATAGGTCAGTCCCTTAGGTGCACACACAAACAAACAACACCCCCCAGCACCTTGTTCTTGGGGGAGGGGCTGAACTGTGAGCTGCTGACCAGCTCCTGGGTGGGGCTGTCTGTGAGGGTGGAGTCTGCCTGCAGGGGGCTGCTGGTGACCACGCCCATGTCCAGCGGGATGTCATCGTCACTGTCAGTGGGCACAGAAACACAGCCAATCAGTGCCAAGCACCAGTCAGCAGGTGCATGCTGGGCACAGGAAATTGTTAAAGCAGAAAATAAAAGCAAACCTGGCACTTCACCAACTAAATCCATAATCTACAATGAGATATACAGCAACCGAGGCAAAAGCTGGCTTATGTCATTTCCGTTGGGAATTTGACCACATTTATAAGCAAATTATCAGTCCTTAGACACGTTATTGCACCACGATGAGAAAGTTTATGAATTATAACTTGAAAAAGATTCATAACCTCCTGCAGGGTTCGTTTCAAAAATCACCAAAATGTTGAAGAGTTTAGAGGAAATGGGCCTGACACTGACAGAGACGGTGGCACTGTACGTACGCAGTATGTTCAAAACCGCCACGGTTCGGCTCACACAATGATGAGATTAACACATGACACGACAGCATTGTCTGTGAATGCTGTCGTAACACAGGGGTGGGCTGCAGGTGTTTGTTTCAGCCAATTTCTGCTTTTAACTGAACCTTAATCTCAATTTTTCTGTACAACTGCTGTCTCAATCCAGAAATTATCAAACTGTATTAATTCATAATAATTTAAAATGGCTTACTGATGCTGCTTTTTAACACTTAAATTATGGTATATTTTTAATCTTTTTTCCATTTTTAATCCATTTCTTGTTAATAAATCCCTTGACTCACTGCTCCCGATAAAGCACTCTGACACCTGTTTGTACTGCTCACTGTTACAATGAATCATTACAGTTTTGAATTAAACACCACACTGAAATATCCAGATGTGTTCTGCTCCTAGTCTGCATTTAGGGAAACTAATTTGTAACTAATATTTTTGTTCTTAAAGCTCGAGAATTTCATTTTTAACTTTCTTCTTTGCAGCTCCTGTTTTCTTGCAATAAATTAAGTGAACAAAGAATACAAACATGGTGATTAAATTTAATCAGTGAACGAGACTTGGCTGAACCCGCACCCTCTTCTAGGTCGAATTCCCCAGCCCTGCTTTAACGCCAAGGCGCAGCCAGCACCGGCTCTCACCTGTCACTGCGAGCCCGCTTATGGTCGCCGTTGAGGGCGGCCTTGGTGCTTGACTCCGTCATCTTCCTCTTTTTTGAGATTGGAGGGTTTACATCTGTCTGAAGGCTGGGTGAAAGGGGGCTGCAATTGGCTGACCTCGAGTCACACGCTAACACTGGTGAGTCCCGATTGGATAAATCCGCTGCAGGAGATGGCGGCAGAGAGTCCACATTTCTCGTGAGAGGAGAGCAGGATGTGCTTTCGTTGTCCATGCAGGAGGAAGGTAAACAAGCCTCTAGACACGGGCTTGGTGAAACAGCTTCTGCATGTTCAGGGGAAGCAGAGCTGCTGCCAGCAGCGACTGAGCTTCTGCCCACACCTGCAGATTGTCTGGTGCTCATCAATGGGGGAGATTCCATTTCTACTTTGACAATAGGTTGGTGTCCTTCATTACCATCTCCTTGACAACTGGTTGCTGACTGGCTATCCTCCTTGCCATTCATCTCCATGACCTCTGGACTACAGGATTGGCCAGAGCCCAAGGGCTCTTTGTCACTTTCATGGGTTCCGTCTTCATCGTCTTCCTCCTCCTCCCTTTCATCGTCTGAAACATTCCACAGCATCACTTCAATTATAAATACCTATGAACCACTGAAGAGGGTCTAAACGAGGACATAAACGAGGTCAAAAGTTACAGATATTCTGCCTCCGAGTGTTACAGTGATGTTCAAAGGAAGGTTTTCAATTGTAAAACAACTGTTAGCTACGTGTGGGCTAAGTTGTTCCTATCTGACCTTTTGAATAAGAACAAGCCAAAGAAGACTTCTGTTTTCAGCTCATTAGAATAACGTGGTTATGAGTTTTAGCGTACCACATAAAACCTACCTTACTGAAAGTGTGGAAACACACAGAGTGCAGAGTAATACTGCAGAAGGGTGACTGCAGGGTCAGCGCTGAGCCAAACCCCCACCAGCAGCCCCCCTCTCCTCCAACACTCACCCGCTCCCTCCTGTGAATGGCTGGCCTCCAGCTCCTCCTCGATGTCAGGGTCTGAGGACTCCTCCTCGTCTTCCTCCTCCTCCTCATTGTCATCATTTTCTCGTTCCTCCCCATCGCTCTTTGCCCCCTCACCATCATCTTCCTCGTCCTTCCTCTCGTTCTCCGGTGTCACTTCCTCTCCACCGGCAGGGGTCTTACGAGAGGGGTAATAAAGAACTTTAATTGTGCCCTAAATAAACATGAATTACTCTAAGCGAAACCACAGGGGAGCGCTGTGAAACAACCTGGAAACAGCAGCAGAAAACACTGCAGTTATGAGCCCCTTTACACCGTACCTCACTCTTCATCTTCTCCAGTCTCTTCTTCCTCTCCTCTTCCTCAATGTCGTCCTGTTTGATGGCGTACTGGGTGATGATGTCGTTGAGGTTGTTCAGGGCCAGTTCCCGGTTAGTGCGCAGCCTTCGGGTCAGAGCAGGGTCGGAGAGGGCTGGGTCCGAGGCTGACAGAGAAAGAGAGGGTGGAGGGCCTGTCCGTCACCAAACCAACTCGCGGTGCTTCAGCTGTCAGTCATCTGTTCTGAAGACACTCAGCTACTCCCCCAATTTAAAACCTCCACGCTGGCCCTCAGCTAACTTCCAGAATTCATAAGCGAATCACGTAAAAACGTAGCGTGTCCTCGCCGTGTTCTAACCCAACACCATGCTCCCCCGTGTCCGGAGGCTCGTACCGGGGTTGTAGGCATCGGTGAGGTGACAGCCGAAGTTGTAGACCATGTCGAGGTGCCTTCGCTCCTGCAGCTGGTTCCCCGTGTCGCGGAAGGCGTCCTGGGCTATCTGTGCCACCTGCTTGCGGCTGAGGGACAGGCCGCAGCGCTCGTTGGCCCGCTGCACCACCCGCAGGATGTCCGAGTAGTCGGGGGGGTTCTGCTGCGCCTCGGGGCTATTTATGAAGCGCTCGATCTGGAGGGTAGCAGGGGGGGTCAGGTGTCAAAGCCTTACGTTGACATAAGGTGGGCTGGGGGAAACATACCGCCCCCCCATCGTCAAATGTTTGGAAAGAAGTGAATTGCTCCCTCCCCATATCACTACGTATCCTGGTTAGTTCTATAATAATTTTGCCACAATCATATCCGCACAAATTGGGGGGCCGGCCAGGGCTCTGTGTGCCCCCCCAGAGATCAAAGCAGGGCCAGACTGGACCCATCTGGCTGGGCTGATGTTTTTCAGCACTGACCTGGTGCCGTAATTTTTTTCCAGACATGAATACAGCATTAGTGTACTGCCTCACCCCCCACCAAATCTGAATGTAAACCTACGCCACTACAACCTTACGCCATCACTTTTAATGACAAGACATCCAACTGAACTACGGAGTATTCTCCATCTCTGTAACCATGGTTACCAACACCGAGTCTGCAGGCCAGGTGAGAGGACACTCACCTTCCTGTTGACCTCTGGATAGCGGGAGCCTCCATAAGACACCCTCTGCTCAATCACCCTCCCCGTCAGAGTACTGCAGTCTTTCAGCTCACACAGCTTATTGTAGATCTTCATCATCTGAGGCAGAGCAGGATGAGGAAGGTTATACCCAGAATGCACTGCGCTCTCACACACACGGCTCTACATCCGCTTACTCGGGACAATGCGGAATTCACGAGGTAAGATGTGCGGCTAGCTCTTCGTGCATGGATGTTTACATATGGATGGACATCCTGTTTGCATTTGGGTCCTTGCTTTTCCCTTTACGCAAAGCACATTGCAAATGTTTGGCCATTTAATAAGCTGCAAATTCTACTCAGGAAAGCCAACCCTCAAGGATCCCAAAAAACAGTCCCCATGTTACAAACCTGCTACATTAAGACTAAGTCCACGTCCTAGTAAGCATGATGACTCTTGTTCAATGACCTCTCACCTCTGTCTTTAAAACTAGACTTGTGCATATGCACTTCAGATTCAATTTATTTTTATATAGCGCCTTTTACAACGAGGTGCCTCAAAGCACTTTACAGAAGAATTTGCAGATGTTATAGAAATAACAGCAAGTGAATGCTGTTAAGATAGGCTTCATGCTACCTTGTTTTCAAGAACTCCATTTAATGACACTCAATGCACTGTACACAGATACACATCTCACGCTGCACACATTGCATTTGCCTGCTGTACTACCTCATTACCTTAAATGAGCTGAAAAATTAATTTCTTTATTTTACAGGGACACATGCAGCTAAACACTGTCCCACAGGCAACCAATGGGACATGTAGCTAAAAGCTAATTTGCAGCTGTCGTCCCTGGTTGGGCTTTTAAAAAAAAAACATCCAGAACAAACAACTTAAAGAAATCAACATTAATAAATAAAAATGAACATGGACAGATGAAACCAACAGTGTAATACCCAGAGCTGTTCAGCGCTCACGCCACTGTTGTGACACTGGAATGGAACATACTTGCTACCTCTAATGGCAGAATCTCTGACACGTCTCTCTCGATCCCGTCTGCGTCTTCCTCACCTTCCGTTTCAGCCTGTGCTCCTGGATGTAGCTCGAATCCTCCTCCATCATGTCGTCCAGACTGACCTCCTGTTCCTGGAGCCGCCGGATCTCTTCGTAGTACACCTTCAGCAGGTTCTCGAGGTAGGCGATCTGCCAAACAGATTGGTACAATGGGGCTCCAAGATTACACAAGCAGTTTAGTGCACGTTCAGATGTATGACACAAGCAATTCATTCAGTCTTCCAGCAACGCACGGTGATAAACGTTTCATCCAGCACCGCAGATGAGATGTAGTGTTTCTACAGTCTTCATCATTTCCCATGAACCCTCAGATTTGACTGACGGCAAAATTCAGCAGGTCCAGAAACACGCTACAGACAGCACCTACTGGCTACAGGTAGAGACTGACTAGTATACACAGTCCTGAACTCCATATATACAGGATATTATACATACACAGTGTATCACACGCACGTACAAATTCAGCAGGCTGAACATGCTGCCCCAGAGAAACTCTCCCAACGTCTCGCTGACCTGTCTCCTGGAAGCTTTTGCAGGCTTTTTCTGCTCCTCTGTCCCTGATGTGGAGGGCAGTTCCTCCTGCAGTCCTCCCGAGCCGCCCTCCTCATTAGGGGGCGCTACAGCAACCGCTTGCTTCTTCTTGATGGCGTGCTGCTTCAGCACCGTGCACAGCTCGTTGATGTACACGAAGGTCTTTGCGCGGCACGCCTGGGCACGCGTCAGGCAGCGGCCGAGGGTGTTACGCAGCTCCACCGAGGCCAGGAAGTCAGGGGACGCCTTGGCGTGCTTGGTCTCAAGGAAGGTTATGACCTCTGGGTGGTCCTTGGTGTGGGCACGGCAGTACTCCACAAACTGGTAGGAGACAAAGGCAACAGTATGGAGGGGGGTCAGAGTAAGGACAGAATAACAGGGGAAGAAGGGAGGAAAGGAAGGAAGCATGAGCACAGTAACGCACGCAAATAATGTGCTGTACCTAAGTGAATAATGTTTCTGCTGGTGAAGGATTTTCAAATTCACACTACAATTAAGTTCTTGATGGCTTGTTTGTAAATGGCTGCTTACAACGTGAGGAAAGGTATATTTCATAGAGTGTGGTTTGACATATCTGGGAAACTTTATGCTAAAATCCTGATGCACATCACAGATCCGAAACTAAAATTAATGGAGTAATTAACAGGTCCACGTGTTCCAGGCCAGTTAGGGTGAGAATGACGAAGGGGAGCAGGAAGACCAACACCGCAGCTACTGCGCACACACCTCCAAGAAAAGCCTCTGGTTCTCCAGGGCGAGAATGTGACTCTCTTTGTGATTGGAAGCGAAGGGTGACCGAATGATGTGAGTGGGGACAGGACAGGCGGCTTCTGACTTTCTGGGACTTGCAGACAGACGAGACGGGGCAGGTGAAGAGGAAGAGGGACAAGCTTTATCCCCCTCTTCCTCATCATCGTCCAGGATCACAATACTGTCCATCGTCCCAGGTGCTGCTTCCATTCAGTGGAAACACAATGAACTTTTACTGCAGATCAAAACACAATACAGTCAATGCAGTATTGAACTTTTCTGTAGTTATTAGAAAATACATGCTGAATATATACAGACTTTACACAAAATCACAATACTTTACTGCAGCCAACTTTGCAGTTCTACATCTATACATTAACAACCCACTTACATATTGATATCGTAGAATTCAAAGGGTAAGGCGACACATCAGTAAAAGTGTACGTTCACTAATTTTTACGCCGCAATTTAGTTTTAACTGTCAAGACCGACATAAAACGGTAGAAAAAAAAATTAAAAACTTTCCTACTGTCATGATTCAGTCACTTTTTATTTAATTGCAAAGTAAAGCTTTACAAGACAGCCAACGACACAAATTCAAGCATGCTGAGCTTAAGTTCTCGTTGTGTTTTACATTTGCCAAGTGCATTAACTTAATTTTAATAATGTTGGTGTTGCATAAACAGAAATCACCACGAAATAGCAGGAGTTTTGCAATGCGGAAGCTGCATCCAGCTCATGTCACAACGCGCCATTTTAACTACCCAAACTGTCCGGTTACATACCATAAAACGAAAAAACATTAATTCTACAACGACAGGAACCAACAGAACTTCTGTAGTATAAATGTTTCTGAACATCTAATTACGATACTTTGTGTGTGCTCATTCTGGCACAATAACTACAGGACAGGTTCTAGTTTAAAAAGCAGACCCAGTAGCTACTGCATAAAAAAGAATAACCAAATGAGATCTGTAGTTAGCTAACTGTTAGCTTTTTAGCTACATGCATCATATATTCTCGTACCTTAGAAAAACCCGTGAAATTATTACTAATGGGAAATGCATTCGCATTATCCCACATGCATCATGATGTTTCATTACACCTAAAAATGTTCCACTTCCAAACAAATATGCCGGTACCATCGTTAACCAAAGTAATACACAAAACCACAACACAACTTACCCGCTCGAAGCCACAATTCAGCCTCTGAACTTTTCCAGGTTGTAACATGCTGCGCGTTCATTGGTTGGCATTTAGTAATCTGCCAATTTATTGGCCGAATCTGTCGTATTTACGGTGGTGATATAAAACTCGCAAAAAGTACCTGTCCCTGGCTGTGTATTGGGTAATAACGAAACTTAATATTTAAAACGACAGAGAAACTATCTGTTTACTTTAATCACACGTGGCCAGCTTGATTAGTCAAAGTAACATTATTGTCCACGTCAGTTAAAAGCCCACATTTCTTAAATCTTAAACCCAATAGAATGCATTTACCGATCGGTTCCTTTAACGCTCCATAGGAAAAATCGTAACATACATATTTGTGTGAGGTTAAAAAAGTATGCAAAAATATTTATAATCTTCTTACTGAAATGTTAATATAGAAAGCTGGAATTAGTCCCTAGTAACGTGAGATAAAGGTAGAGAAGAAAGAACAGTCCACTGAAGGGAACAAAGGCAGAAGTTTATAATACGCCTTACACGGTGTGCGCGCGCGCGTGCATGTTCTCGCTGTGCATGCATTGGTTTTTTTTCTTTGCACAGTCCATAGCTGCAGTGGACGCAGGTTTTTGCTTCAGCCAGGTTCTGCTTTTAGTTTAACCTTCATGTCAATGGGTGCTTTTCTACTACACCAGGTGCTGAACTTCTGGTTCTTCATAACAGTACCAAAGACAACGGTACTACTGTTATTTGTTTTCCACTGGAATGAAAAACAGTCAATGACGGTTGCTCTTTATGCATACGAATAAAACGTAATAGAATCAACATTGTTATTCGTATATCCATACATATATAAAAAATTTCCCCAAATTTCATTGTGCTCCAATCAGAAGCTATGGATGACTGCAGAAGTACGAGTGCTGCTGAGAACCCAAGACTCTGCCTTCAGGGCAGGTGATCAGCAGGCCCTGAGAACAGCAAGGGCCAAACTGTCCCAAGGCATCAGAGAGGCGAAGCGCGCATATGCCCAGAGAATCCACGGCCATTTCCAGAGCAGCGGGGACACACAGCGCATGTGGCGGGGCATCCAGGCCATCACCAACTACAGGACATCCACTCCTGCCTGTGACCATGATGCCTCCCTCCTGGATACACTGAAAAACTTTTATGCAAGGTTCGAGGCACAGAACGACACAGCAGTGAGGAAGACCACCCCTCCTCCCAGCGACCAGGTACTGAGTCTCACCACAGCTGATGTGAGGAAGACCACCCCTCCTCCCAGGTACTGAGTCTCACCACAGCTGACGTGAGGAAGACCACCCCTCCTCCCAGCGACCAGGTACTGAGTCTCACCACACCTGATGTGAGGAAGACCACCCCTCCTCCCAGCGACCAGGTACTGAGTCTCACCACAGCTGATGTGAGGACAGCTGTGGGACCAGACAACATTACAGAGTGCTCATAGGATGTGCAGACCAGCTAGCAGATGTTCTGACAGACATCGTCAACATCTCTCTGAACAGCGCCATCGTTCCGACGTGCTTCCAGACCACCACCATCGTACCTGTGCCAAAGAAGTCACCGTGTCCTGCCTCAATGACTACCGTCCTGTAGCACTCACACCCACCATCATGAAGTGCTTCGAGAGACTCTTTATGAGGCATATCAAGACCCTGCTGCCCCCTCACTGGACCACCTACAGTTTGCGTATTGTCCAATCAGTTCCACGGACGATGCCATCACCACAACCCTCCACCTGGCACTCACCCACCTGGACAACAAGGACATGTATGTCCAAATGCTGTTCATAGACTTCGGTTCAGCATTCAACAACATCATCCCTCAGCAACTGATTGGGAAGCTGAGTCTGCTGGGTCTGAGCACCTCCCTCTGCAACTGGATCCTGCACTTCCTGACTGGGAGACCTCAGTCAGTCCGGATCGGGAACAGCATCTCCAGCACCACCACACTGAACACCGGGGCCCCCCAGGGCTGCATGCTCAGTCTCCAGCTCCACCACACTGAACACCGGGGCCCCCCAGGGCTGTGTGCTCAGTCCACTGCTGTTCACACCACTGACAGACGACTGTGCAGCAATGTACAGTTCGAATCACATTGTCAAGTTTGCCGATGACACGACTGTGGGTGGGTCTCATCAGCAAGAACGACAAGTCAGTGTACAGAGAGGAGGTACAGAGACTGACGGACTGGTGCAGAATCAGCAACCTGTCTCTGAACGTCGCCAAGACCAAAGAGATGGTTGTTGACTTCAGACGAGCACAGAAGGACCACCCTCTGCTGAGCATCAATGGCTCCAGTGTGGAGATCGTCAAGAACACCAAGTTCCTCGGTGTCCATCTGGAGGAGAACCTCAACTGGTCCCTGAACACAACATCGCCAAGAACCTCAACTGGTCCCTGAACACCAGCTCCATCACCAAGAAAGCCCAACAGCATCTCTACTTCCTACGATGTCTGAGAAAAGCCCACCTCCCACCCCCCCTTCTCACCACATTCTACAGTGGGACCCTCAAGAGCATTCTGAGCAGCTGCTTCATTGCATGGTTTGGGATC
>JABJVR010000039.1:4710693-4734428 GCA_025773905.1 Chitala chitala | reverse complement strand
TTTCTCTGTAAAGCGCTTTGAGGCATGCTGTTGCGAAAGGCGCTATATAAAAATAAATTGAATTGAATTGAATATTTACTTATTTCTCATAAGCAGTTTAAAACATATTCCAGACTTCTGCTTTGTCTGTTACACACACACTCAAACACCCCCATCCATACATGCTACAAGTAATTTGGAAACGTCAATCAGTCCACAACGCATATCTTTGGACTGGGGGAGGAGACTGGAGTACCCAGAGGAAACCCCCGAAGTACAGAGACAACATGTAAGATAAACACAAGCTACTTTTTTGTTACAAAAAGGCTGGATCACAGCAAATTCCTGCAGACTTGGAAGCTTCCTGACCATACCCTTCTCCAGCAGAGACAAAGCTCCAGGGTCAATAAAAGAACATACAGGGGATGGATGTGGCCTTGGAATGACACTGAACTCCAGACAGTGAGTCTTGGGACTCCAGAGTCGAGGGTCAGAAAACAGAAAAAGTGGGGATGGAATGTTGTCATCCTGTGCTGAGCTTTCCTGGTTATTCCTGGTTATCTGGTTTAACCTAGTTCAACCCTCGACAGCAACTTATTCAGCTGTAGACATTCTGTTGCCTATTTGAGAGGACTAAAGGTTAGATGGGGGTCTTCTGCTCAAATCCAAATCTTGGCTCCAAGAAGCCCAAGGCTGGAGGACTGGTGTAAGTGGTACAAGTTCACTCTCGGGTATTTGTAGAACTAAATCAAGGCCCAGAAGTGGTTGGGGCAGTGGGCAGCAACTGGAGAAATGTATAAGGTCCTGTACAACAGCCACAGCAGGGACCAGAACTAGAAGCTCAGGCTCTGGGGACGGGGATGTGTCAAGATGCAACAACCTAAAGCAGCAGAGGCCAGCAGGATGCTGGAGCACAGCAGGGCCCGGTGGGTACTCCTCTCTGCCCCTCTTGTACAGCTGTGTTCCTGCCCTGGAGATCTTCCAGCCCAAGGACCCTCCCTTGTCACTGCCTACATCCCCCTGAGGTACACCACCCCTGAGAGACTCCTTGGATGGGAGGTCTGAGGAAGAAGGCAGACATTCTGTCCATACAACCAATGTTCATAAAAATATATTTAGAGCATCAGAACATCTTTTATATGAATCAATAATTTTTTATAGTCCATACATGATAGAAAACAAACACAGGACTCTGTTCTCTATGTCTGTAAATGTTAAATGCATCAAAGACATGCTTGTTGTGTATATATATATATAAAACTCTAAAGTGGGAGTTTTACTCACCTCAAACTCCATCCTCGTGGGGTCACTCTCTCATTTCTGTGCAACTCCAGAAACCTGAGCCTCAATACAGGAAATACAAAAAAGTTCTGAGAAAAAGTTTTTTTTTTTTTTTTTTTTAATGGGGGCTGATGTTGTAGCTTGTTGGAATTCTAGAATAGAAATGCTCTCCTTTTCTGTTCCTTATCTCCCTTGTCTCAGCGGTAGCTATCTTATGGCATCTCTCCAGTAGCAGAACCGTGCCCTGACATGCCATGCCATATGCTAGGGTGTTTCTGCTTTTTTATAGGAATTCAAACTGGAAAGTATGCAGAACCGTTATGTAGTAACAGCACTTTCCAAACAGGAGTGTGCAGCATCAGGAGGAAGGTGAGAACAGAGGTAGAATGGGTGGTAATACAATTCAAGTGAATTAGCTGGTGTTTCCCATGGCCATATCTGCAACCACACAGCATTAAAGGTCAAACTCTGTCTGGAAAAGCTCTTATGTACGGATGTGTCGCTGTTTTGTTAGGTTAAAGTGGTCAGTGATACTGTCCCCAGTTTTCATTACACCTTTCACTTCATGTTTCATCCTTGGAACAAGTAAAAGCAGTTTGTCCCAGGGTCTCAGTACCCCTGTGGGAACATAAACAGTAAACATGTAAAAATTAAAGGGGTCAGGAGGGCAGGCAGGGGATGTGTGACTCACACAGAAGGAAGAGGAGAGGTCTTCCTGTTCTCCAGACCTGGGGAAGCGTGCACCATGTTTTGTCCATGAAATAGCAGCATGTAAAGCCATTCTCAATCTACTGACACTGTCACTCTAACTGCCACAAAATCACAATTTGATTAAATATAAATATCTACATTGAGAACTACCACAATAAGTGAATATTTCTAAGGTGTAAATTAATGTAAAGACTATATAGTGTACACAACTGAGCTTTAATTTTGGCAGAATGATTTATGATTCAACAGACTAATTACATATAAAATACAAACAAGTTATTGGTCAGTCTACCAGCCCTTAAATTTAGTGAGTGTTTTAAGCACATATAGAGGGTGTGAGATCACCATGGAGATGTGAAAAAGCCCCACCCTGTGGCATGCTGATCTTCTCTCTCTATTCTTCCCCTTCAGTGTGTGCTTTTTAAAGGTGCCCTTCTTCTTAACCTTGGACTTCCTGTGCATGATGAGTAGGATGAGATCATGCCAACATCTGTTCCCATTTAGCCAGCCGTCGCTCCCACAACATGTCCCAAATGTCTAGTTCCAAGTCCTCCTGCTGGGTGTGGAAAGAGCTGTGTGGCATGTGGACCATGACCTGCTGCTCCAGGATGGCATAAGCATGTCACACAAAGTCCACCTGGAAATACTGCTTTTGTACTCATGTTCAGCAAACACCATCTTTGAGGCACCTTTTATAACTACTGTCCTGTACTTTTGCAAACATTATAATAGTTTAAAAAAACCTTCTTCCATTTACCAAAACTTAACTGACCTCAAATGTATTGTCCCTTAAATCCTACATATATTTTCTGTGATTTAAAATGTACTAAATTTCCTCCAGAGTGGAATATGAAAATGGTTTAGTAATACTTAAAAGGTACATTCTGAAGAAGATGAGCTTTGTCTTGATCACCTCTGGAGCCATCCAGGTATGGGTGCCAGCTGTGCTCATCTTATGGGTCTTGTGCCATTCACATGCCAGGCCAAAGTCAGTGATCTTCAGTGTTTTGCCTTCCACGTTCTCATTTTCTATGGGCTGTAGTAGAGAACTGCATTGGATCAGCAGAAGAAACCCATTGAGGAACACGCCATGCGTAAGGACCATGTGATCTGATTGTCCAATAAATTACACATATACACATAAGGAAGGTGACTGAAAATATGGTGAGGTTTCTTTTGAATTCATCAGGATGGAAACTAAAGATAAACAGCAAGTCAAAGTTAGTGGAACTGATGTATCTTTGTCAAACAGCCAGGATATCTCAACAGAGCATTGACCATAAGCAAACAAATGGACTCACAACATTTTCACTTCAGTTGTTCCCCTCATAAAACCAATACCATGAACAGTGAGGTGCACAGCTTCAGAATCAGACTGCAAATCAATGCTAATCATATTTGGATGTTCTGGAAATAAATAAATAAATTAGTAGCTTTTGGATATCTGCTATTTCACCCATTTTCCTAGCTCAATCATGCTGTTTTACCAACACCAAACAGAAAATCCCACTAGAACAATATTTAAGACACTAGAACAATATTTACTTAATTAATAATATTTTATCTAACCTTTGAAGATGGATGTACAGTATGAGTAGGAATGATTTAAAAAACTGTCAAGAAGACCACAAACTGAATCTGATCTGACATTAAGTTGAAATCTGATCAAAAATCTTATCTAGCATTAAAATGTAAGAACATATCAAAAGCATAACTGAACAATATGAACTTATCAATATGAATTGATCACAAATTAATACTTTAGAAAGTTGACATTATAGTGTTCACATGTAATGTTTGTGACTGGCCAGAGCATCCCACACCTCTTTTGCGATGGCCATGTGACATGAGGTAATGTTCTTTGGGGGAGCAATGAGGGTAAGCAGATCCTCAAAGGGATGCCAAAGGATATCATCCCTCAATGGCCAGAAAAAATGGTTTAGCCCCACTCTGTGCACACATTTCACCTCACAGTGGCTCTCATTTACCTTTTGGATGATCCCTGGGTACATGGTGTGGTTACAGGGTACACCATTTCCTCACAGCCACTGCACTTCTGCCATGTTTGGGGTCTTCTGTGAGGTTTTCTGTGAGACTGAAGTTGAACACTTCAAGCACCCTTTTCTTCGCATTACTCCTCTCAAGAGCTTCTCTCCACTTGTTTCGCTGGGCACGTTGCTCTCTGACACTGTGATCTTTCTTCCTTTTCTTCTGCCCTGTTTCTACATCTTTCCTCCACTTCTCTCTCTCTTGGTCTAAGTACTGCTGTCTCCTCTATTCATCAGCATCACGCCTGGCGCGAAACCAGCACTCAATGGTGTGCCAGAACTCTGTTAAAATCACTTAAAATCTTTAGAAATGTCCATTAGCCTATTGAAAATGATGTGAATGCAATTTAAACACAGCTGAGTTCATTTTGATTTAATAATCCCATACATGTAGTTGGTGCAACCTTAACATGCTTTGGCTACTTGATATCAATTAAATAAGCAAAGGCAAACTGTATTCTAGGAAATAGAGTAATAATTTTAAAACATTTAGATTAGGCTAAATTATACATTAATATTTAATTTTACAATAGAAAATACCTCACATTGTCCCTTCTGAGTGAACAGAATGAGCTACAACCCTGTCATTGTAATAAACAATGTCATTGTAAAGTAACACATCAATGCTAATATTTGCTTTTTCTCAGGAAGATGTGCTAGCTGTGGAATGAAATGGTACGGCCAAAGAGAAAGACAAAGTTAGTTATGTGAAAAAATAAAGAACACTTTGACACGTGACTCAGTGTTTTAGCTATTCCTCTGCCAGGCTAAATATGTTTCAGGAACAGTGTTGAGCACGTTTTGGGATACAGCTTTATTATTATTTAAACATTATTATTTTTAAATTATTTTTTATTATTATTTAAAACATGTTGATGATTTAATTTTTTAACAATTACAAGAAGCATATCAATTAAATAACACCAAAAAAGTAGATAAAAAATTGTTACATTTGATATGAAATTTGGTCATCGAGAAGGTGGGACAGAAGAAAAATGCCATTTTAGGGGGTGCTCAAGAGCTATTTGGTAGTTTAAATAATATTGTAGAACAATTTTCTATCTGGGCAAGTATAATTTGCTTAACAAGTGCATAATCTAGTATTTTGTACATGGATTATTTGAGATTTCATGGGTGGGACAGAAATTCTGGAATGACCCAAATACACTACAGCACTGTAAATGTGTTATCTCATATTCATAATTTTATTTACATTTTCTGTTCTCTACTTGGGTGCAGCTATACGTTTTTTCACAAAGTAGATTACTAGTTTACCTTTTATGTTACTTCCTCCTGTGTCGTCACACGTTTTCACCTCTCCTCACATTCCATCCGTTTCTTTTTAAATTTGCTACAACAGGACTCCCGAGTCAGATTTGTCGTTGTTTTACGGTAGACACCACTGTCACGTACGTGGGCTTTTCACTTTAAAATACTGTATACTACGTGCGCCCTTGATCGCTAATATACGGTAAGATCCGGTATGACTTCGGCATATGTTTAAATAAAGCTTCGATTTTGAATGACAGTTGGCAACAAGGGCTTCAAGAATATTTTGGCAATGCTTCTTCGGACAGAGATCTGACGTCTGGATCTGAAAGACGCACAAAACTTGAGTGCAAGTATAGCGCATCGTGCTGTGTCTGCAAAATTATTAGATCACTTGATGCTAGGGGCGAATAGTTTCATAGCAGGTGACAGTATTGAGTTTGTTGGACGTCCCTATCGTGTAAACATTAGGCCTTATTAGGTAAAAAATCGGTTGTAATAATAGCTACAATGTGAAAGTTGATGTGTGTTTATAGTCTGGTGGGAGACAGACACGAGTTTTTTCATACAAATTAAATTTTACTGTAGAAAACATGGTTTATAGAAGTCAGGAACGTTATAAGGACTATTTTTAAAGGGGTACAGTGTCCTCCCCCGCAGAAGTGTAACATGACAGGGTAAAACTCACCTTCTGTGACTTTAAGTAAACTGATTTCCACAAACCCCCCACCTGGAAAAATCCCGAGGGGGCACGACGCCCCTGATACAAGTAATATTTTTCTAGTGTTACTGGGGGACTGTGGTTAGGCTTTTCAGTATTGTTATGCGTGCAGAATATCACTGTTGACGCATTATTGATGCCAATTCGTTATTTACAAAAAAAAGCCTAAAATTTTCGCTAAACGGTTTCAACTCATTGTAAGGACAAATTTGACATAAATTCCACCACCTGTTCACGAGATACTTGTGTAAATGTACCGTATTTTATGTAAAAAAAAAAAAAAAAAAAAATGAGGCATACTATTAAATTTAATAATTGTAAGCGCTCACCTGTTCTTAATGGATTACAGACTTGATTCTGCTTTGAAAACTGTGTGGGGATATGATTCTGTGTGTTGAAAATGCATTTTCTCTGTCCTACCACAGTGGAAGAATGTAGTTCAGGTCAGCTGGTATCTGTAACCTTTCAGGTTGTTCCTGTTATTTTTCATAAGGGTCAACTGTGTCTATTTGAGGTTTAGTATTTGCTACAGGTTTAGTATAGGCTACAGGTTCAGTGGATTCTGAAAATATAACTAATGAACTGGAAGTTGATATTGGTTACAGTAGAGATCTACATTTTCTTAATAGCATTGCTGCAGGTTTGCATTATTACCTTTTGTTTAGTTAATAAACACACTTGGCTTACTGTTACTATTCAAGCAGCTGGATTCTAGCGGAATGCTTTTTATTCCCACAGCCAGGTCGCTAACGGCAACATATTTGTGAAATGGAGGAGGCAGTCTGTATAGATGGCGAGGTGGAAAACCTGGAAGCTGTGTCTGCAGATATGTTGGCTGCAGAGGCCATGGCGGCCGACATGGATCCCTGGATTGTTTTTGACGCACGCAAAATGCCTCGGGCTGAGTTCGAGGACTGGCTGGAATCCAATCGTCCTTCCCAGACCAGCCGATATGGGAACAAGGAGGATGACCCTTCTCCCGTAGGATGGATTGCAGTACGTGGCCCAGACTACTGCCACAGTACTGGGGATGTTGATGGGCTCCAGGAGTCCTGGGAAAAGCTTCTGGCCAGCGGGAGGCCAGTCTGCTTTCAGACAGTGAAGGAGATCGCTTTAAATCATGGCGTACTCAGCGGTAAATGGTTAATGCATTTAGACACAGGATTCAAGGTAGATTACGCTTGGGAGGGTGTTGCTAGGGCTATCGTCGATGGGAAAATTTTTGCAGCAAAAGTTAGCCCACGTGCACCAAGTAAAAGCAAACATGTCATTTGTATCTATAACCAGAAATTCACAGACGAAGACCAAGTCATAAGATTGGACACAGTCATCCGTGCTACAGGTGTAAAGTGTCCCCTGTTCTACAAGCCAGATGTCTACAGTTATTTGGGCATCTACCGTAACAACCGTTGGAACTTGTGCCCCACCATTTACGAAAGCAAGTTCGACCTAGAGTGTGTTCCACGTCGATCTCATATCGTCAACAAAGTCACGGGTTTGGTGGTAACGTGACGAGAGACGTTACTTCATGTTGCAACTCTGCAAAAACTTAAGGATCTGCTATGCTAATGGGTGTTTCCAAATAGTCTTCAGAAAAAGTAAAGCTGTAACTAAGGTAGTCAGAGGGGAAACTCAACATATAGGCTACTACTAACATTAATGTACACTATTTTTGTCTTCTCCATTACAAGAAACGGGTTTATACGATTTTCAAACAGATTTATCTTTAACGATGGACATTAAAGGGCTGCAAGAATGAACTCCTAGTATTACTCTTAATTTTTTTTTTCAGTAATACTTTGAAATTATGCTAAACACTCCTTTAAATAAAACCATATAGTATGCCTTTACCAAAGTACAGAAAACAGACTAATCAAATTAATCCAAAGGTTGAATCTCTTTAGTATATACAAGATTAATTGATCTTATTGTTTCTGTAGGTTGTTGCTACAGTTTTGTGTTGTAATGGATTCCACAATCAGTACAGGGTAGACTACTGCATCTCGTACATCTCCATGGGTTGTGTAAAAAAGATGGCTGTACAATCAGGACATACCTGAGGGCATGTCAGAGAGCAGAGAAGTACCGTCTGTCATTTACCTCAACTCAGTCACTTTTGTTTGTGACATGTGACAAACCTTTCTGCTTTTAAAGTAATTCTGACAACTACACTATTTTTGTTTTTCTGTTTAGCATATATTAAAAAACAGAACTGCTCAAATGTTCCATCTTGATAAAAATATACTAGGTATAAATATACACGGATAACTGCTAATATTTTTGGTACAATCTTGACCTGTCATCTATGAAAATACCAAATCAATAATCAACACTGATTTAAAAGGTTTGTAGATTTTAGAACTGTCGTTGCATTTCTACCAATGAAATGTGCTATAACAAACATCCACTTACAGAACACTACTTTACAAATATTTCAATAAAGATGTCTGTATTTACTACCATATCTAGAATTTGGAGAAACTGGCGGCAGTATTTGGTGCTGAATATGAAACTTGTTCATTTAAATGGCAAAAGATTCACCTTTATAGATGGTGTCAATGTTCTAGCTACATACCATCTCTAGGCGTATCACAGGAGATCATCTAGTTGATTGAGAGTGGACTGAAATTGAAAAATGGGGGAGGTGCTTCCAAGGTGTAGTGCCTAAGGTACACTGAAGAAAATTATTAATTTCTCTATACTAAATGCTTATCTGCTTGGACGAAGCTCTGCCAAAGGGACACCGAAGGCCTATGAGATCGGCTTCAGCACCAGGAGCAAAGGAGGACTTTTGTGCTATTTATATAAAATTACTTGAACAATCCAACTCTCTATAAGTATCACTACTCTCTGTAATGTTAGCATGCCCAGGAGGGGCTGGGCAGCCAGCCAACCTTGGGCCCCTAGAGGTTTTTTTTTCTCCACACTGTGGAGTTTTTGGTTCTTCTCCTCCGTTGTTGTCTGGCTTCATTCATTTGTATTGATCTCTTCAATTTTCTGTGTAAAGCGCTTTGAGGCATGCTGTTGCGAAAGGCGCTATACAGAAATGAATTGAATTTAGGGTGTTTCTAAAATGCTGTTTGTTTGGAGTGTAGAACAGTGATCACAGAATCCTAGGTGGTTCTAACATGGTACAGCTGGTAAACCGGCCGTTAGTACATATGTAGGCAAAGGTTTAACATTAAAAGTGTACCACACACCAATGTAACTTGACTTTTAAACCGTATTATTATATATTGGGTCATTTAGAAAGCTATAAAGTAATCACAATCAAATTAGCTGGATTTCAATCATAAGAGATGGGTAAGGTCACACCTCAAACACTGGATTTTCATAATTTTTTTTATTCGTTGTCCTTTGTTTATTTCTGTGAAGTACATTAAAGTAGATCAGATGGGAGGTATGGAGAGCGAAGGACAGAGTTCTGCTGCTGGTTTAGATTGCACTGGACACTGGAGTAGCTCACCTTATTGCAAAAGATGTGACAGGTGAACTACTTTTGCAACTCTAATATGCATTTTCCACTTTTGAAAAATTGGACTTCTCCAGCAGCAGTTGTTTCTATAAGGCATTCTGCATGTGTAAAGACAACTGTTAGGTAAGCATGAAAAATTCATTCTTCATGTCAAACTGAAACTGGAGGGGACATTTAAAATGTTACAGTATGATGACAAATACTCAGTTCCCACTTGTCTGTAATACTTGGGGACTGCATCCAGAACTATGATCACAGGTTAAAGAGTCAGTGTCCTTGTGTCACTCAGAAGCAAGCGTTCAGCTGTGTTCCTGGGAGTGTGGTTTATGGGCTTCCACTCTATGTGGGATGTCCAGATATAAAACACCCCTGGGTACCATTGAAAATAGACATGAAATGTTCTTCATCCATAGCGCCCATGTTTCCCAAGTCATCTGTAAGCCCTGGGAGACTGGGTGTGGCCAGAGAGCTTTCCATCATGCTCTCATTCTCAAGCAGATTAACAATGCTGCTGGGGTAGTTCATCCATGTGCTTCTGGATCCATTGTGGGTGGCAGGAGGTTCAGGGACAGACGTGCTGTTAGTCTTGGAGGCGGCTGTCACACTGGTCCCCATACAGGCCCCTGCCCCATCATCTGGTAATATACCCTGGCCCAGTAAAGCCTGGAATTCCTCTGTGTTAATACTGTCCAGTGTGCCAGACACCTGGCCCTCTGTAAAACTGGGAAATTCAGGCAAATCCTCTACAGGACACAACTGGGGCTCCTCCCTGAACTGAGAATCTAGAATTCCAAAGGGAGTGGAAGATTCTAGAGGAGCTCTCTCTTGTATCCTCACTGCACCCGTACTGTTCCTGTCTCTATTCACAGTAACATAGGAAGCATCTGGTTCCTTGGTGTTGGAGAAGCCATTGAATTTGAAGTCATAAAAGTCAGTCATATTGACTGTCTGATACATCTGGGTAGAAGCAGTAGTGACAGTTGTAGTTGGGTTAGAGGGAGAAAAGCTGTTTGCTTGTGGGATTTTTGGCTGGGTGTCCAAAGTGAGGCTGTTCAGAAATTGCCAGGGTTCAGCAGGGGCTGTAGGCTCCACTTTGGCCTGAGCGGGGAAGAGCTGTCCTGGCTGGGAGCTGAAGAATGTTTGAGACTTGGTTTGGGGTAAGACCACAGGGGCCACTGGGTTCACTGTAAGAGATCGGGCAACAGCTAATAAAAATATAGAATTATCTATGATCATGTTTATTACAAAAATATGTTTAATATTTTAAAACAAATGCTGGGCACTACAGAAGTTCAGTTGTAAAACTGTTCATTCTGCAGTGCCCAGCATTTGTTTTAAAATATTAAACATATTTTACAATTGAACTGCATACATGTGAGAAATTCAGATAATTTCTTGTGCTATATCAGTAAGACAAAAAAAATGAAACAACCACATTTTAATATCTAAGAACATTAAATGTAAAAAATGTCATAAAGTCCCTTGGTGTGCCTTTGTTGTGAAAGCCTGTATAAAACAATTTAAATATTAAATATCAACACTTTGAAGCAACAATGACAGATCTTGACAACATATTTAGCCTACAATGGCATGAAACTGAAAACAAATCCCCAATCATTTCACCCTATTTATGTGGTTAAGAATATGATAACTGAATTTGTTTAAAAAAAAATAAAGTTTGTTCCAGCTTGCAGTCCCCAAATAGCAACATATAAAATGTGACAAGCTGTGCATTTGTTAAGGTCTCATGTAGCCCTGATACCACCACAGTAATCCGTTAGCCTCGTTATTAGCCACTTAAGTCATTCTGCTCGTTGCCGTGATCCGAGTTTCACTCAGTTCATCACTATGCCCAGGCTTTTACTTCAATACTATATTCAGAAAATATTCACACCAATCCCTTTCTGCAACCTTTGTGCTGTAAACCTGATTTTAACTGAATAAAACCAACATATTTGCACATCAATCTACATTCAATAACTTAATGACAAAGTAAAAACAGCACTGTACAAGTATTCACTAATTTGTGAAAAACCAGATTTTAAGAAATAATTTCTTAACGGTTGGTAATGAAAAACCAATGAACAATGAAATTCTATTGATAGCAATTTGGCAACAATGTCTTTAAGACTGTTGACATTTGTACATTAGCAAAACATTGTTTCACAGCTCTACTCATCCCTAAAGGCATTATGGTATGCGGATGTACACATTGTATAGGAACGGAGCAGCCTGATCTCAGGCGGTACCAACAAACATGCTTTGTCTCCAGCTGCACAGCTTCCTGAGCAGGTTCAACAGCAAAGAGCAGTGGAACAGCTATGGGTGGGTCCTTGGCCCAGTCACCCAGAAGCATGGCCCATCCTGTCACGCAATGTCCTTTTCACAAATAATGTGTCAAATAACATATTACTCCACTGAATATACTATTTCCAATGTATTTGCTAAATATTTAAAGTGTTTTGCAATATTTATTGCAAGATTCAAACTCTATAGTAATTAACTGTTCTTATAGCCTAGCTGCATAAGCTTACAGGTCATTTAACATTGGTGTTTTTATGGTGATTTGTCTTGCTATTGGCTAAATAGGTTTTAATGCCCACCCACATTTAACAACATTTATTAGCGCTATATATCACGGTAGATTTGTGTTGCAAGTATTAGCTTATTAAAGCTAATGAAAAAACTGAATGTTATCGGTCTTTAAACAGCAAGCCCCATCATCTCAGACTGATTCTGTAGCCTAGGAGACTGTATTCAACATTATACATTTTTGCTCCCATACATTAACTGCTGTCATATTATACCTTGCTGCTGTCACACATGGTGCTGTATCCACTGTGTGCACTTTACATCTACTCTGTCTTCATTGTTTTTATTGTCTATTGTGGAATGTTATCATAGTCTCCTGCAGAGATGCCGATGTATGGAAGTATCCACTGATCTTTCAGGGTAAAAATAAACATTTTCTTCTTACTGTATACACAATGTAAAAGATGGATGAAAATTTTACAGCTCAAGTACCATCAATGATTGTTTTTTTGTGTGAGGACGTTTAGTTTAAATTTTATCGCATCGAAATGGTAATGCGAAACAAAACAATGCACTTGCAGGATTTTTTGTGTACAGGAATCACAGAGTCAGAGACAGGACCTTATTAGTGACGTTGTTTAAGTATATACATGTATAAATGTGCACAGCTCAAAGTTACTGATTGCTGCCAACTTTGGACACTGACCTACATATGAAACACTCCCTTAGTCAGGCCGTTATGGTAGTATGGTTGGACAGAAGCCACTCTGAATAAGTCACATGGCAGCCCGCTGAAGTTTGCCAAACAGCACTTACAGCGCTCTCAAAGCATTAGGAAAATGATTCACTAGTCTGAGAGAAAAATGGAACTCTTTGAGCAGACCGCCAGCACTGTGTCTGTTGAACATCAAGCACTGCTCTTCACCTAGATAGTACAACCCCTACCATGAAGCATGGTGGTGGCAGCAACATGCTATGGGGTACTTCTCAACTTCAGGAACAGGGAGACTAGTCAGAATTGAAGGAAAGATGAATGCAGCCAAGTAAAGAGATATCCTTGAGGAAAACCTGCTGCAGAGTGCACATGACCTCAGCTCACTTTTCAACATGACAACAGCACAAAGCATATAACCATCACAACACCGAAGTGGCTTCACGACACGTTTCTGACTGTCCTTGAGTGGCTCAGCCAAAGCCCACACTTAAATGCTGTAGAACATCTGTGGAAAGACCTAAATATGGCAGCTCACAGACTCTGCCCATCAAGTGTGTGCTTGAGACAATCTGGCAGGAAGAATGGGATAAACTGGCCACGTCCAGGTGGGAGACTTACCCAAAAGACCTGATGCTGTCAAAGAGGCTTCTGCAAAGTAGTCATTTGGGGGTCTGATTACTTTTGTAAATGACAGATTTCAGTATTTGTTTTTTTGTGATTTTCAAAATACTTCTACATGCATTTTCACTGTGTTGTTATGGGTTATGAGTATTTCAGTGTAGATCGATTGAAAATGTCAATTTTGTTCAAGTAAAATCAGGTGTACAATACAATGAAGTGTGCACAAGGTGATGAATACTTTGTGAATCCACTATGTTTGTATGTATTATTCCACTACTAGAAATAGGGCAGGGCTGGGCAATCATGGCCCTGGGGGCCGCAGTGGCTGCGAGTTTTTGTTTCAGCCAGTTCATTCAATTTGAGTCCTATCTTGGTTGTCAATTACATCATTACATATCTTCATTCTTCTTGATCATCTGCATCTGTCTGTGCTTAGTTGTCTTATTTTCTCCATAAAGTAAGTTACACTTCAATCAGGAGCAGTGACTTAATTAGTCACAGAAAAATTGAGTAAAATTTATCAAAACTGGTAAATATTAAGTAGCAGTATCAGTAAGTATGTCATGCTTATAAAATTCTAAGTAAAAACGAATAAAGTTTGGTGAGATTTTCTGGATTGACCCAGTAATGATATGAAAATGTCAATTATGTTTAATTGACATGAAGGTTCAATTAAAAGCAGAAATTGGCTGAAATAAAATTCCGCACCCACTGCGGCCCTCCAGGAGCATGATTGCCCATCCCTGAAATAGGGGGTACCTGTTTGCTCCCTAGACACAGCTGGTTTGGAGGGAAGCACAGTTCGTCTTGCTATGCTGAAAGGCCTCCTTTCTCCTGGAATGGACCCTACAAGCCACACGTAAAGATGGTCGTGTCTACACTGCTATTACTATATTAAATACTAAAATGGTACCTATCAAAGCTTTTTATTAAAAAAATTTTCAATTATTCAATCTAAGTAGTAAAAATCTATATTGTATATCTTTATAGGCCTAAGCCATTTCTATCCATTGTATATATCACTATCTAGTTAACAATGCAAGCCTTCAGCAGTTTCATAATTCTAAATTACAATAAAACACAAAAAACAGTATTTAGCTTAAGCAGCCTGACGACAGATTGAATATTTTAAATGAGCACATTTAGTACACACCAGGTCCAACAGAGCCCAACTTCAAGTTCTGAAACATTCCTTCTGTGCGTTTCCTTTTCTCCATCAGTCTGTATTCATCTAACAAAGAAAACACAATATCAGATGTAAAATGTTAACTGCAGTTACATAACCTTCCACAACATAGGTCTGGATGTTGAATCATGTCAACTGGACTTCTTTTTCATAGGATCGTTTTACTACTCATCCAAGTAGCTTCTTCAGCCTGAGATGAAATCGGTCAGGGAAACCATACATTGAATTAGCAGTGTACTCACATATAAAAGAAATAGGACACTCATTTCAAAACAATGTGCACATTTTTGATACAGAACATAGGTGGCTTGAGAGAGGAGTGAAGGAGTTCATTTCTACAAAAATTGAAAATCCTTCCCTCAATACAGGGGGAGCTCAGACACAACCTGTCCCCTATTTTTCAGTCTCCAGGAAGATCACTTCACACGTCCGCAAGGTCAGCCACTCTTGCATTCAAAAAAGGAGCAGGAATCACGACATCCCTACGACTCTCTGCCTTCGTTCAGTTAACGAGCCTATCCAGACAATTCTACCTCCATACAACATTTAGTATTCCATGAGGTCATCTGAAATGTCTACTGAAATGACCAACAGAGGTACATGTTCTTTATATGGCTATATAAACATGGAGTCCTTTTGGCCTGCATGCAGTGAGCCAGCACAGTCAGCTCTGTTAAGACTACCAGTGGTACTTACCAGGATCAGCAGGCAGGTACTGGAAGTCCATGGGCTCACTGACTTCACGGTCTGAGGGCCGTCGCAGCTGCATCTGAACTTTCACAGGTTCTGTGAGGTTGGGATTGCAGTAGGGGGGAGTACGGAAGACAATGGCCACCTGCCGATGCACATCAGCTTGGGAGAAAGAACCCTTGTCCTCCCAAGAGTCTTGGAAGAAGCGCACTTCAATATCCTCTGAGGAGATCAGTAGGAGTTAGGAAGGGTGTGTCAAATGGAGACAGAAAAATTACATGAGGAAAAATTCACACTTTAAAATTAACCAGTCAGTAGTTTTATAGTGTGGTATGGTCCTGAAGAGCACAGAGTCCACATGTACAAAACTCTGCAGAGTTACCCACGCATGAATTGCAGGTTTTTTTGAACGTACAACCCTTTCAGGTTTATAACACCGTTTGCCATTTCTGCATATAATCTGTTCCTCAAAGTAACCCTGAACAATATGTTACACACCATTTTTGAATATTCAGGAAATAATATGCATACTGTAGCATCCATCTGTGGTAAGAACATAAGCACAGGTAAGTAAGAACATTTATTAGCACTATATAGCATGGTAGATAGCTCTCACACGCACACACATGCACAAGACAGTAAGCACATGTACCACAAGACCAGATGACACTGGAGGAAAATCATACAGACCCACATACTTACTGAGGGGAGTACACCACATGCACATACACTGGGGGAAACACGCAAGCTAACACCCAACAGTGCAATAAACACAGCAGACAGAGCCTGCACGATGCACACCAGGAGGCACAGACAGCGTTACAATATCAATATGCTCATCTACTGCAACGGATCCTTTCATTTCTGTTGTAAATACGCAAATTTAAAAAAGGTTATAGATAAGGATGCGGTATTCGTTTTATTTTGCTATTCGGATATTCGAAGCGTCTATTCGAACACTATTCGAATATTCAAATTTTTCACTTACTGATGACCAATGACATATCGCGTGGCGTGGAATAATCAGCGGTAATCAGCGACATCGATCGAGGCCAGCAACACTGCTGTATATACTTCGCCACGTTCGACAATCGGTATAGGCAACGCGATGGCTGCTAGTCGAGTCTCCTTCTTGTTCACTGACGGCGTTTGTATAATTAATGTTCCCCTCCTTCCCCTCAGTGTCAGGCTGCACTCACGCAACACCAGCAGACGGGCCTGGACTGGCCTGGCTCAGACCGTGCGATTAAGACACTGACCGGAAGTATGGTAGCCTGTTTGGCCGAACCCATCGCCCGCGATACATACCCATAACAGACATGCACTGATGACCGTGTAGCACAGGCGGACTCGCTATATCTGCTGCTGCTAGCCTGCTACTGCCTGCTAGTGCTGCTGTATTCTTTAACATCTGCTTCAGCCACTCTGGCCACACGCCTTGACTTCATAGAAGTAGAACTTTTTGAAGTGGAATTTATTGTTACATTGCTGTTTTAGCTGTTACTGTAAATTATGATTTAATTGCCTGTTTGATGCGATGTTTGAAAACAAATAAAAGCAGGAGTTTCACACAAGGAAAGCCGGCTGTACAGAAACGAACATTCGAATAGTAAGATATTTGTTTAACTTTTTACTATTCGAATTGATATTTGTTATTCGAATATTCATCTGCATCCCTAGTTATAGCATAAATACTATTGTTACTCAGAAGGTATAACCTTTTATCTTCAGACAGAATGGCCATTAAAACCAACAGAACTTTAGGCAGTGCATTGATCTGCATTAGCTAGGATGTAGGTCCAAATCACAAATATATTTTCCCCACTTTTCAGAATTCACAAACCTTTCTGAACTTTGTCGCAAAGCAGGAAGATTTCTTCTCCACCTCGACAGCTCCCAGAGTTCCTATTCACTCGACATATCTTCAACTCTGCTGTGTTGGGGGCTCCTTAGAGGAAATGCACAAAACAGGAGAAATGAATTCTGGCATTAACCAAAGCAGTAGTTCAAGACTGAATAGGAAAAGATGCTCTTTAAGACCACCTGTGTGAACAGAATGCTGGTTAGAGTGATCAGCTGCACAGCTAACAAGCCAAACTCAGTTAAGACAACAGCAGCTCTGACAAATTCAAATTGCACCTTTTGTGTTTCTATGGTAACACATATAGTAAAATGGTCCAGTACTGTAATCAGGAATGTAACTTTATACCACTTTGTACTCATGGCTGTATGCACCACTGAGATGAGGACCTCATTATTTTCATGAAAGTCGTGAAATGACTTATAAATGGCTTAACTGAATTTGGCAGACTTTATCATGAACACAAAGTAGCCTGGTGGCTCAATGGGTAGAACATCAGGCTAGGATGCAGGAGTCTCCTGGTTCAAATCCCAGCCCAGCCACCTGATGTGTCCTTGACAGGACACCCAGCACTAGCTCATTGTAACCTGTATATAAAATGTTGTAGGTCGCTTTGGATAAAAGTGTCTGCTAAATGACTAATTAATAAAATACAAAACTTCTACTTATGTTATCAGGCGTTGCTTCCTCAGGGAGGTTTATCTCAACATCTGCAACATGTACAACTCACTATTGTCATAGATGGGCTGTGATACCACAGGCTTTAGGGGGTAGAGGTCCCCGTTAGGCATGGAAATGAAGGCCTGGAAGCAGAGCCGCACGGCATTGAGGTCAAACTCCTCAGCCCACACCTCAGCCTCTGGAACTGAAAACACAAAACACACAGGGGTTACAAACCTCTGAAGGTGAAAACACACAAAACAGGTTTGTACATCTTTAGTACTGCTGTATCTAATAACACACACACACACCTTTGCAAAGAAGATAAAACCAAGGTTTTATATGCACGTTTTATCATCAGCCACAGTGAGCAGTAGTGTGTGTGTTCATGAAGGTGAGGCTTATTCTCACTGTTAAAAGGGTTGTTCTGGGTCTGCAGCCTGCAGGAGATGGAATCAGTGACATCTTTCTTCTTTATACACTGTATACCCAGGTTCTGAAAACTGCAATTACAAAATAAACAGGCTGTCACCCGGGGTTCACTTGGCACAAAACATCTGCAATACATTAAAACAGAGTCACTTCTCAAAACCTGACAAACATCTTCTGAGAAAATGGGGCAAATTTTGTTCATTTGGCAAAAAAACTTAATGGAAATAACTTCATTTTCAAATCCAGTTTTATTCACTGAACCACTAATGCTTTGTGTACCGTTGTACAGAAGTAATGCAAGTTCTATTACCGAAACCATGTCATTAGAACGGAGCTGCAGTGTCTATATAAAATCATACAGGAAACACCTTTGTCTGCACGTGGCATATGACCACAAACAGCTGAGTACATTTTGGTATGAAAAAAAACACATGGCTGCCAAATTTATGCAGGTTTTCGAAATGGAGCACACACTCACGCACGCACTCCACTAAGTACCTGTGTACGCGTCTTTCCTGTAGGTTTGCTTCATAGTAGCCATGCTTACAGTCTTTGCCCACCAGTTCATGAGGATGTGGCTTGTAAGGAGGGTTCTTTGTCACCAGGGAGATCCGTACGCGCAGCGGGCCACTGTAGTTCTGTACCTGTAATGCACAATGAGAAGCTTTATAGCCAACATCCAACCCTGACAAGCTCGCCAAACCCAACATAAATATATTAACATATACATATGGAAAAAGGCCTTAGTTACTAGACTTTCATTTCAACACATAGAAGCACAATCAATCATTACATAGTAAATCAAAAGAAGTAAAGAAGTTACTTCTATAAGTTTGCCAAAGCTAATTTTTTTTTCCCCATTTCAGGAGCAAAAGACACAAGACAAACTATACATTTGAGCGTCACTATTCAGATGGCGGTAGAAATTGCTCACCCTGATGGCAGGGTATGTCTTGGTGGTGTCATTGCTGTTCTCCCCTGGGATGCTTCCTGCTGAGCGTCCCTCACACTTATACCTGAACCTCATGCCCCTCTGTTTAGGCTGCTCAATAACCTCCAGGTATGGGGTGGAGCTGCGGTTATACAGCACTGCTGAAACAGAGATACACAACAGCAACACAGTTTAGGAAATGACTGCCTGTGTCTCTACATAAATACTCCAACTGTGTTTGTTACATTTTGATTTGGGATTTGAAGGCAGGTTAGGAGCCCTGTCTACATTCGCACTACACGTACGGTATTTTTGTTGTCTAGCACACTAGGTTTGTAAACAAATGCCAGTTCATTTTTTTGTTTTGAGTCACATTAGTGTAGTTAGGCGTAGGTTTTATGGTCAGTGGTGAATATTTATTTTCTTCATTGTTTAATTTCTTTGCTTTTGGCATTGTTTTCATCTCCATCCTTCCTTCGTCTTTGTTCATTTGTTTGTGCATTATCCACTTTCTGCACTATTGTTTGTCTATCACTTTTTATTGACTCACTTGTAAATATAACTTTCTCCACTATCAAAATTTGTCTTTGTTATTGTCTACTCCACATGACAGATCTCCACACACACCCTACATAGTCCCCATTGGCTTTCACTGTTGTTATAAATTACCATTTTGTTACAAGTGGGAACTCTCATGGGGATTTCAAGCTGTACGTGACTAAAGATCACCTTACTGATTTCAAGTTCTTGTATTAAGACCTCTTTGTCTGTGATCTGACTACTACCTTTCATTATACATGAAAATACTGCAATGTGTTTTTCAACATTCTAAAAGTGATTTATCCACAAATGCTAAGCAAGAAAAAGTGTTTTAACAGGAAAAGCATAAACTATGCATCCACATTAGGATTGCCTGTGGCTTTAAGATTTATCTGTGGATAACAAACAAATGCTCCAATAGCATCCTTTCAAATAAAATGAAAATACAAAATTTCAAACCAACAAATGATCACAACATATGTAAAATGCTGTTAGGACTAATGTTTGCAGAACAAAGTAACTAATGTGACAGTGTTGCTTATTTATAGTAATGCCTTTCAGGTTACAATTAATAACTTGCCACAAAAATACTTTTACCAGGTAACTGAGTCAAAGACTCAAAGTAAAGCAAAATGGCAAAAGTGCTTGTGACAAATTAAAGCAAGTGCAGATGAAAATAAACGCTGAGACACTGCATAACCTCATCAAAACAAGGCTATTAATTTTTCACCAAGATCTTGTACTGATGACAAGAGTCAAACCATTCTCTAAAGTCATCTACAGCACATCCTAAAGACTTCCAAGGAGGTTAAGGTCAAGACGCTGTGGTGGCCAGTTCCTGTGTGTGATTTCTATTGCTCCTTGAATGCCGATTTCACAGTTTTAGCCTGTTGGATCTTGGCGTTATTGGCCTGGAACACGCCCGTGTCATCAGCAAAGAAAATATCCACTGATGGGAGAACTCGGCATTTCAGTAGATTCAGATACTCAGCTGGCTTCATTTTATTGCTGTATAACATTGCTGAGCTCAGAACACACTAGTTGAAGCAATACCAGAATAACACTGCCTCAGGGGCACACAGGACTTTTTGGCAAGGCAGTTTGAGAGTGAGTGTGTGTGTGTGTGTGTGTGATCGCCATGTCGTGACAAAGCAGCTTGTGTTGTGCTGTGATAACAGCGAAGTGGCTGGGCCAAATCTGAAAGTACACTCGGCTGTGGATGTGTCTGGAAGTGAAAGGAAAGTCCGATGCTGTAAAGAATAATACTGCAAAGGAACTTGGCTAAGTTGGATGCATTTAAACATGAGAAGGCAAGACTTGAACATCGATATCTTGGGAATCAGCAAACTAAAATGGACAGGAATGGGTGAATTTAATTCAGATGACCATTATATCTACTACTGTGGGCAAGAAACCCTTAGAAAGAAATGGAGTAGCCCTCATAGTCAACAAAAGAGTGGGAAAAGCAGTACTGGGGTACAATCTCAAAAACAACAGAATGATCTCGGTTCATATTCAAGACAAATCATTCAACATCATAGTAATCCAAGTCTATGCCCCAATCACAGATGCCTAAAAGGCTGAAGTGGATCGGTTCTATGAAGAACTAATTGATCGTGTTCTTTGCAGCCAAAGATGGAGAAGCTCAATACAGTCAGTAAAACCAAGAGCTGGAACTGACTGTGGCCCAGATCATGAGCTTCTTATAGCAAAATTTAGGCATAAATTGAAGAGTGTAGAGAAAACCATTAGACCATTCAGGTATGACCTGAACATTGTCCAGGATGCAGCAATTTAAACTATCCCCAAAAAAAAAAAAAAAAAATGCAAGAAAGCAAAGTGGCTGTCTGATGAGGCTTTACAAACAGCTGAGGAAAGAAGGAAGGCGAAAGAGAGAAAGGCAGAGATATAACCAACTGAATGCAGAGAAAGGCAGAGATATAACCAACTGAATGCAGAGAAAGGCAGAGATATAACCAACTGAATGCAAATTTCCAGAGAACAGCTAGGAGAAATAAGAAGGCTTTCTTAAATAAAAGAAACTGAGGGAAAAGTATACAATGGGAAGAAAATCTGAGATGTCAAGGGAACGTTTTGTGCAAAGACGGGCATGATAAAAGACAAAAAAGGCAGAGACCTAACAGAAGTAAAAGAGATTAAAAAATTGGTGGCAAGAATAAACAGAAAAACTATACAAGAAAGATGTTTATATTCCTGATAACCATGATGGTGGGGTCACTGACCTGGAGCCAGATATCCTGGAGAGTGAAGAAGGCCTTAGAAAGCATTACTAAACAACAAAGCTAGTGGAGATGACAGTATTCCAGCTGAGCTATTTAAAATCCTAAAAGATGATGCTGTTACAGTACTGCACTCAATTTGCCAGCACATTTGGAAAACTCAGCAGTGGCCACATGATTTGAAAAGGTCAGTTTACATTCCAATTCCAAAGAAGGGGCGATGCTGAAGAATGTTGAAATTACCATACAATTATGCATTTCATACTCAAGCAAAATTCTACAAGCTAGGCTTTAGCAGTATGTGAACTGAGAACTACTACATATAAACGGGGTTTCAAAGAGGCAGAGGAACTAGAGATCAAATTGCAAACATTCACCAGATCATGGAGAAAGCAAGGGGGGAGTTCCAGAAAAACATCTACTTCTGCTTCATTGACTATGCTAAAGTCTTTGACTGTGTGGATCACAACAAACTGTGGGAAATTTGTAAAAAGATGGGGATACCACACCACCATACCTGTGTCCTGAGAAACCTGTTTGCAGGTCAAGAAGCAACAGTTAGAATTGGATATGGGACAACCAACTGGTTCAAATTGACAAAGGAATACGTCAAGGCTGTATATTATCACCCTGCTTATTTAAGAGTTTATATGCAGAGTACTAGGGATGTAACGATTCACTCAACTCGCAATGCGATTCGACTCACGATACTGGTTTCACGATACGATTCTCTCATTATTTATATTTGTCTTAAATCACATTTTCTGAAAAAAATAAAAATAAAAATCAAAATGTGTCCTTTTATTGTTTCACAAACAAAATGTTGAACATTTCTTTTTTAAATAGAAATATCTTCTAACCAGTGTTAACCACTAGCCAAAATTCTTCCATTTTCTACAACAGAAAATGGCCTCATATCTTTTGCTATGAGAACACCGGTGCACCTTGTGATCTCCTTGGCTCTCACACTCGTCACTTCGGGTGGGGCTACACAGCTGTCGGTCAGTGTTCTCTGGCTCAGTGCTAGCTGTGTGTGTGCAGACGGAGCTGAAGGGAGCTTCTCACTATGCTGACGGTTTATATGCTGCATCATGTCTGTTGTGCTGTTAGTGCACATTACCGTCTTCCTGCAGTATCTGCACACAGCCTTTGTTTTGCCCGTTACCACCTCACCGCTGTCATGTTCAGCCTTAAGGAAGCCAGAATGCCACCACACCTCCGATCTAACTCAAGATGGGGCGTCCCCAACATCAACATTATCAATGCTTGCCATGTTTTGTCGCACTGTTTGATGGTACATCCCTACAGAGTACAGCATGAGAAATGCACACGATACTACCCTAATGGCAGAAAGTAGAGAGGAACTAAAGAGTCTCTTGAAAAGGATAGTGCAAAAGCTGGCTTGGAACTTAACATTAAAAAACTAAGATCATGGCTTCTGGTCCCATCACTTCCTGGCAAATAAAAGGCGAAAAAATTGAATTGGGGCAGATTTTATTTTCTTGGGCTCCACGATCACTGCAGATGGTGACTGCATCCATGAAATTAAAAGAAGGAAAGCTATGGCAAACCTAGACAGTGTATTAAAAAGCAGAGACATCACTTTGCCAAAAAAGGTCCGGACAGTAAAAGCTATGGTTTTCCCAGTAGTAATGTATGGCTGTGAGAGCTGGTCCATAAGGAAGGTTGAGCGCCAAAAAAACTGATGCTTTTGAACTGTGTTGCTGGAGACGACTCTTAAAATTGCCTTAGACTGCAAGGAGGTCAAACCAGTCAATCCTAAAGAAAATCAACCCTGAATGTTTATTGGAAGGATATTTTGCATGCATATATATATATATAT
>JABJVR010000039.1:4694252-4710593 GCA_025773905.1 Chitala chitala | reverse complement strand
AATTATACAAACGCCGTCAGTGAACAAGAAGGAGACTCGACTAGCAGCCAACGCGTTGCCTATACCAATTGTCGAACATGGCGAAATATATACGGCAGTGTTGCTGGCCTCGATCGATGTCGCTGATTACCACGTGGCGTGGAATGCCACGCGATATGTCATCGGTCATCAGTAAGCGAAAAATTCGAATATTCTAATACTATTCGAATAGACGCTTCGAATATTCAAATAACAAAATAAAACGAATACCGCATCCCTAGTTCATACACAGAAGATTCCTATTTAGAGGCAAAATGGGGATTACAGCAGATCTCTAATTTTATTTACAAGCATTCTTGAAAATGAAGCCATAATGTTTAAGAGTGTCATATTTTGCAAAAATTTTTACTGAGCAAAACTTTGTCCATTCATGATTATATATAAAGCTGTTAATCTGCACAGTTATTTGCTTGCAGTCACTGCTGTTGATTTATACAGGATGCTTTCTAGCTACGCATGAGAAATATTGGCAAGTGCAGTTTTAAGAATTATGCATTGTGCATCTGGTTTGAGAGCCCTTCCATCTTCAGTTTAGTCTCCACCACACTTCCCACCAATTCAGTTCTTTTTGTTGGAAAAAATCAAGAGCCAATTGACAATTTAGAAAAAAAAAAATGTAACCCAGAACTATCAAAGAATGACCACCTTCATATCCTAGCCATTTTGGCTATAGGCTGGAGTAATGCATCTTTTTTTTTATTTTTATTTTTTTTGCTCTTTGAGATCTACATAAACTGAGCATCGAAGGGCATTAAATATTGTCTTCTGTACTGTAGGAGCTAAATGCTGACAATGTTACCAGTCTGAGTCAGCCTGGAGTGCTATTTTGTGCAGTACACATTGTTAACTTGTACTAAGGCGTAACCTTGACTGTTTTCCCTTTTTAATAATAGTTTCATAAACTTCATACATTCTTTTCGCTAATAATACATGCTTAGAAATTACTTTTTCTTGCAAATACCTCAGTGTACAGTATGTTTAAAGATTGTGTTATGTTCACAAACCTAATATAGGCGTAAAAGCTGGTGTCAAGACCACCGTTGTTGCCAAGGGTTTGATTTAATACTTAGTAAGGTGTGTGTCTGTGATACAGACCCTCTGATGGACACCCTTATGACTGACCCTGTGAGACTTCCCTCTGGGAACATCATGGACAGGGCTGTGATCCTGCGCCACCTGCTCAACTCTCCAACAGACCCCTTCAACAGGCAGCCCCTCACCGAGAGCATGCTTGAGTCAGGTGGGTGTCAGTCATGTCCCTTGAGCTTTTTCATTGGCTCTCTGGAGTCAAGTGAGTCTTCAGAGTACAAACACATATACATGAATTAACATTAAAACTGGCAAGCAAACATTTGGAAGCCACACAAGAAAGGGGACCAAGCCATAAAGGGTTACATTTTGGTCATTCAAGTTATCATGACTACATAGTGGTAGAGTTTTTTTTTTTTAAGTGACTTGGATTAAAATTCTATAAGCAAAACGATGCCTTTGTCTCTGAAAACTACTAATCTATGAACATAGTGTGACAAGCTTAAAAAAAAGCCTCTAATATTTTTGCCTGAAATTAAGTATTAACCCCAGTACTGAATTTCATAAAGTACTTTGCATGGTTATAACAACACTAACTGAAGGGATATTTAAATACTGTCCTGTTTGTTATAACATGTTATAGCCTGTTCATGTGTAAGCCTGGTTAGAATGCTATGTTTTTGTGTATACCTATGTAAGTCACCCCCCTTGCCTTTTCTTGACCTGTAAAAAGTCTGATGGCTCACAGTTTGTGTACGTCAACCTGTGTGCGTCTCCTCTCTCACAGTGCCCAACCTGAGAGATCGCATTCAGGCCTGGATGAGGGAGAAGCAGGGGACACGCTAATTATGGTGACTTCTCCCTTCACCCCTACCCTCCTCCAGCGGCCCACAGGATCAAGCACCATCCGTAAGGAGGCGGGGGGGACCAAAGACCCAAGACTCCCCAGACTCTTTTCAGTTCTGTTTCTTTGGCTGGTTTTTGTAATGCAGAGGCCCGGATGGCAGTCTGCTCTGAGCATATTGAGGAGAATAAAGAATAGACTTTTAACAGGTTTTGTTTATGACTTTGTATGTATTTATACACGTGCACACACTTGGACACAATGCCTACCCAATTTAAAGTATGGTATACTTACCACAAAGTGTACTATGTTTTATTCTTCAGTGCATGCAGGCTGCTGACATGTTCATTTGAATGACTGAAAGCTGGGTTTTGTCATGTTTGCATCAGTAATATTTGGACGCAAAGGAACTAGTCTTTTTGATGTATTGAATTAGACCAAAGTAAACAGACAGTTGTGTTATTGTAATATGTATTGTCAAGATAAAGTATTGCACTATGTGTATCCAGCACAGTGTCATTAAGTTCAGGCTAAAATCAGGTCGAAGATCCAAGTCAAACAAGTGCGCTTCTGCACTGAAACAGCTGCTCGTTCATGACAGCATTTAAATCTGAACTTGAAGTTACCTTGCTGATGTGTATCTACTTGCAAAACTTTTCTGTTTTTGAAGAAAGACAAATTTAGTATTAATTTTGATAATTTAAGTTCTTATTGGATACTTTTCATTAACTCTGTAGAAACGCTACTTTAGACCAAATATAAGGCATTCTCGGGCATTGTCAGCCATGTGACAGCTGGCACAGAAGTGAAGTTGTCACTTTAATGTCATGACTGTAACATCACTGTTGTAATACTTGAAGTGTTGAGACATGGGCCACGTTTCTGCCAACATGTCGTCTTGCTACATTGGATGTGCCTTTAAAATGAAGCCTTTCAAGTGTTGCAGAAAAATCTGGTAGTTTAGACAGTTGGAAAGCAGGTGCACAGACTAAATTTCTCAAGACAGCTTCACAGCCCGGGTCACATTACTAATCACTGGTGTTCCTGACCTAGGAAAATCCCTGATCCATTTTCTGATATGCTTTAAGTTCAGCATTTCTCCTTAAAAGGTATGTATTCAGTACATGTGGGTTAGATGTACATTACCTGTAAATTAAGACACAGGTCAGTAGTTCAGTCCTCTTGGAGACATAAGGGTAAATCACTTGCATCTTGAGGTTGATTTGTGACTCATACCCTAGTTGTACACTGAATATTAATAAAAATGCTCTCTGATATTCTCTTGGAAAAACCATATCAGATCATTCTCAGTGACAAATTTTTATATTTATGTTGGAAATAAAACAATTTATCTACCATGTCCTACTTTTTGTTCCTAGGAAGACTATTCTGAAAGAGAATTTTACTGTCTGTTTCCATAATTTTGGTGTCTTATAGAATGTTTCTTAGTTTGACTCTAGGGGAAAACTGATCCAAAGATTATGTAATGTGCTACATTTTGGTAAATGAAGTAAGAACTTTTCAGCACTTCCGAAATTGCCTCAAATAAGTGTTTTTCCTCACTTCCCTTTTTAACGATGGTTTCCTTTCAGCTTGTGCACGTTTGCGTATTTTTATGTAGCCTTAACATTTAATGGGACGATTGGGTTTTATACACTGGTCTGTACATCTGTAGTAAACATTATATAAAAAGTTTTTTTATGCAGTTCTGGCAGTAAATGCCACGTGTTTTACTGTGTTGGTTTATTGAAAGTTGAATGACAGGAAATCAGGGCCAGTTAGATGGCAGCTTTGTGTGTGGCTTCAGGGGAAGGAGGAGTGCACGAAGCTGGCTCATTCTCAGCTATCATATGAGCCATTCACTGTACCTGTAAAAACCACTACTGGCACATTCCCAAAATCTTGAATAAGATTGAATCATTACCAGTTTTCATCCATGTTTTTATTTTGAGTTTCAGTATACTGTATTATCCAAAATTAGATTTGCCTAGTTCAGGTAATTAATTCCAGTAGGACAGCCTACAAAGTGATTTGTTGCAAAATTCTTCTATTTATTAGCAGGTAGATAAGGCTTGTTTTTTTTTTTTTTTTTATAAAGTTATAGCTGGGGTAATGTGTCACTCCCTGATACCAACACAAGGGGGCTCCAAGTGCAGAAAAGCAGTCTGTCAAGTCTGTCTTGTATTCTCTTATTGTTTCTGGAATTTTCCAGGGACTTGTTTTTGAAGTAAGTGCTGCAGACTGATGTTTGTTTTGATTGGGAAAAATTAACCGCTGGGCAGTAGAATGTGCATATGGCCTTTGTTTGCATGCACGTTCTCTCCCTTTCTGAGGTCACTGTGCTAATTTGGTGCATTTGTTGGAACATTTTGGTCACTTTTAATCCACTTAATATAACCAATCATTTATTCTCTGATAATTCTTTAATATTCATGCTTGCCACAAGAGGACAACAAGAGATGCCACACTTTTTGAGACTATATTAAATATTGATCAAATCAGTTAACAGTTATGGGGTTTTGTTGGTACCCCGGCTTATTCTAAACTCTTCAATCACCCACACAAATTTTACCCTGTTTCACTAGCTGAATTAAACTCACAAGTTAAAAGTATTGCAGCAAGAGGTTGTATAAGAGGCTTGTCATTTTGTAGCTCCTTCACATATGCACTGTTCTTGCAAAAAGAACAGAATCCAACAAAACGTTTCAGAGGTACTTCACAGCAGAACTGTCCGTGGTAAGAGTTACATATTTGTGTTGTCTTCATGCACACATTTCCTCAACTGCTTGTATGTTTTTGTTTTACTGAGGCTGTGGGACTTAATTCCCGTCAATGAATGAAAATCTTCTGTCAGAAATCCAAAAATACCAACATTACCACAAATTAGAAGATTAAATTCTTAGTAAAAAAAAAAAAAACAGAACTTAGTATATATATATGCAACAGAAAGACAAATCATGATACAAGTTGTCCTTCTATGAAACAGCTCCTCCATTTTTTTTTTTTTTTTTTTTTATATGGTGTCCTCACATGTTCTGTTTGGGATGTAAAAGTTACTTTGCTAGGATTGTCTTGCACTTAATGTCAAAATTTAAGACAGACAGTCAGTCATCTTCTATACTGCTTCATCCTGTTAAGGGTCGTGGGGAAGCCTGGAGCCCATCCCAGAACACATAGGGCACAGGGCAGGGAACACCCAGGGCGGGGCGCCAACCCACCGCAGGGCATTAAGACAGTCAGCTCTCCTCAAAACAATGCTTGCTCACAGTGGATTGTACCAGCCACGCAACTTGTCTGATAATGCAATATTTCTAAAAAAATCAGACTATTGCAAGGACACTGCTAGGAAGACTTCAGTACAGTTGTTTTTTTACTGCATCAAAAAGCCTTGACATTTGTACCTTGCGACATCATGGTGTGGTGATTCGCACGGTTGCCTCGCACCTCCAGACCTGGGGTTTGATTCCCGCCTTGGGTCTGTGTGCGTGGAGCTTGCACGTTCTCACTGTGCTTGGTGAGTTTTCTCCAGATTCTCTGGTTTCCTCCCACAGTCCAAAGACATGCAGGTTAGGTTGATTGGTGTCTCCAAATTGCCCGTAGTGTGTGCTTGTGTGTGTGTTTGCTTTGTGGTGGGTTGGCCCCCCTGCCCTGGGTGTTCCATGTCCTGCGCCCTATGTCTCCTGGGATGGGCTCCAGACTTCTTGTGACCCTTAACAGGATGAAGCGGTATAGAAGATGAATGAATTTGTAACTTTTCAATTCCTAACTATTCAGCCACAGTCCAAGTGGCCACTGCTGCACAAAAGATTGAAAACAAAGTCATAAACAGTTCCCTGAACAAGCCACCTCAAATTTCAATAGCCCTTTCAAGCCACACATTGTGAAAAAGTATATTTTGCGTGTCTTCTTCATTTGTTCTCATGTGTAACAAACATCAGTTTAGAGTAAACATCAGAGAGTAGTGTTGGTGCCTTAAACCACACACACGTGTTCAGAGTCTGTTCATACCTAAGCAAAGCAAATAACAGCATAATATAAGCAAGTATGTTGTTATTGACCAATGAGTTTTTGAATGAGTGTTTTTGTTCCAGGTTCTACAATCTGTAGCATAATATAATTTAAGTGCACATTATCTGTGGTAGTTTTGTGCTCATCACTTCTTAATTGCATTTTGGGGTCTTATTATGATGTAGAAAATGGAGTAAAAATACGTTCTTTAAAGATGTTACCTGTGATGGGTTTGGCATCCTATCTACCATGTACCTGGCCTTACTTGCTGTCCTATCTGGGATAGAATCTATCCTGGCCATAACTCTGTCTAGTGTAAGACTGGAAAATGAATGAATGAAAGATCTGTCTATATTTGTCTGGTTGCCAACGTCCCATGACATCACAGGTGTACACCATTGATTTAGCACGTTAAAGCATTTTCTACATTTACAGTGAGGGGAAAATGGTTTAAAAAGACTAGATCCATTAGTCATTAGCCTCCAAGTTTCTTCATGCAAAACTCTGAAAGGTCCAGCATGGCTGACTAATGATTAGCTATGTGTACAGTTCTAGCTGTCTGGCACTGGTCTTTTGTTTGTACCAATCAAAAAGGGACTATCAGACATAATTTCTGTGCAATACTTAAGAATGTCTAAATTAACTAACCTTTTTAATTCCCGTCATAACCATTGGTGTGGGACCACCACCCGTGCAGGTCCATGAACCAGCATTCAATGTATCAGTAGACTTTCATCTTATTTGGCAAGCTTTAATGTGTGTTATTGCACTTTTGTCAAAGTATGGCATGTACATTATATGAAAGACTGGAATGCATGGAGGTCTTGTTGCTGATGCATTGGTGTACTGTGTGACCCCTTTAAGGATGTCAGCTGCTTTAAAGAGCAATCTGGAACCTTCTTTTACTTGGCATCTACAAAATAATGTTCATGAGTGAACCTACTTTGGCAATCATGCAGCTTTCAGCTGACAGAGGTGTGGTCAGAACACTTTCCTGTTTCACACAGAGGATGGGCCAGATCTCTTTGTGGCTATAAGTGCTGTCCACAAGAATTGCTATAGAGATGCCCTGTGTCATCTGCTCAAAGGACAAGAAATGGCATGAATTAGGTCAAGCTTACACTCCAGGCATGTTTCTCCATGCACCAAAGTCTAGATCTTCACAGCAAATTAAAAACAACGCAAACAAGTCACAACTGTATATCATCAAAACAGGAAATTGTATTTTTCAGGAGCAGCATGTTGTAAAATACTGTAAGTGGCTTTGGATAAAACCATCTGCTAAAACGAATAAATGTAAATATAGCCTCATACTATACTCTTATTCATAGCAGTTTATATAAATAAGATCAGGTTCTATTACCTTTTGTATGTTTAACATTTAAGAAAATCCCACCATTAAACATATTGTTTTTCTAATATCTGCTTCTATTTCTGTAATATATGAGAGGTCAAGTTGAAATTCAGAATTAACAATACTAAAATATACTTGACTCTTCTATGACTTAGCTCAGTGCTTCCAAAATTTCAATGCTGAGAGGTCACCACCTTTAGCATCGTTACTCCTGCCTTCATGTCCCAAAGTAAATTATTACAGTAAACGTCTGTAAGCACTTTTCTGACTCAAGCTGTTGTGAATTTCTCACGTCATGTTTTCCATACTGGAGACATCAGGTATTACTTGACAAGAGGTTGTCACATAAAAGTGGACATAAAAGCATAACAGAAAAATTTAAGAACCAGTAAGTATTTTATTAAAAAATAATAATAAGTAATGAAAATAAGCCTTGGACATTTAACAAGCATTTAACTCAATTCTCAAGATATTTTAATGTTTTAGGGGTCTGGATGTTCATTCTGGCAACATGTGGTTCACCCTTGATGTGATCCCAGCCATACAAAGGGCCCTCATTCTCACTCTTTATATGCAACTGAGAGTTTCCAGTTCACCTGCTCTGCATGTCTTTAGACTACCAGAGGAAACTGTAGTGCTTAGATGAAACGCATGCAATTATGTTATTGGCTTATGTGACAGAAGTTTCTTCATTGATTCCTTCTGTCTCCTTCTTTGGCACAGATGGCCTTTTTAACCATGACAAGCTTTTGACTGACCACTTAATCAACCAATGCTGTGCTTGCCTACTCTTTACTGCAGTAGTCTATCTAGCTCTGTGCCTGGATGGTGCTTCCTAACAGCTGACTAAGTGTTTGATATATAGCCTAGAATTTCTGTCACCATCCCAAGAGCCTGGCTGATGACTGTAGTAAAGACTTCCAAAGTAATACAACTGACAATATATATAAAGGCCAGGTAACACTACCACCACACTTACTGTGTTTGGGAGATTACACGAGGGGTTGGCACTAGGGGTGACATCAGACCCCACCAAATCTTGCCTGGCCACTCCCAGTGCCCTTTCCCCTTGTGCAATCATGAGCATAATAGCGGTTTGGCAGGTCATTATCTGCTATCAATGTTTGAAGCACTAATACATTCTTTATGGTGATATATCAATGATGCATCATCATTCAGTCATTAGCTTTCAGTGTTGGATATGCACTCAACTTCTCTGCCTATGCTTGACATTAGAAAAATATACATAAGCCTGTTAGGGAGGCCATGGATCATGCACTGACAATACCCAGTTAAGTTCTGCTTACTATGAAGAGATGTTTTACTGTAGATTAATAAACAGACTAAAGAAGTTAAAGCACATTAGTTGCATTATCTTTCATACTACTCTGTGTATGAACTTTGATTTTATATGACAGAGACACACATGGATGACTTTGTTGTTACCCTTCCAGTAAAGAAAAGAAAACACTCAATGGTAACTAACTGATATTACTTGAAACTGATCAAAGTAATATTAAATAATTTAATGTACATCAGTTAATGAAAATCAGACATTGCTTTTGAATTGTGATTCAACAGAATTATAAAAAAAAACACTAGTGAAACTGGCCTGGACAAAAATGACCGTACCCCTTGAAAAGACTGAAAATAATTTGACCATAGTGGCATGTTAAAGTGTGTCCTGTAATTAGAAGCAGAGGTGTCCATCTCCAAGCAACTTATTATTTCAGTGCCTACAGCTGCAAATATTAATAAGATGTTTAGGGTCCATGAGTCTGTAGCCAACCTCCCTGGATGTGACCACATAAGGAAAACTGACGTCAAATTGCACGGAAGGATAATATGAATGGTAAGTGAAGAACCAAGGACAACTTCCAAACAGATTCAAGGTAAACTCCAAGGTCAAGGTACATCAGTGTTGGATCACATTATTATCTGTTGCTGTTTAAGCAAAAATTAACTTAATGGAAGACAACCCAGGAGGACTCCACTGTTGAAAGCATATCGTAAAAAAGCCAGACTAGAATTTGCTAAAATTCATATTGACAAGCTACAGTGCTTTTAGGAGAATGTCTTTCGGACAGAGGAGACAAAACTGGAGCTTTTTGGCAAGCCACATCAGCTGTATGCTCACAGATGCAAAAATGAAGGAGAGGAACACTGTACCTACTGTGAAACATGAAGGAGGCTCAGTTATGTTCTGGGGTTCCTGTGCTGCATCTTACACAGACTGTACTGAATCTCTGCAGGGTAAAATAAAATCTCAAGACTGTGAAGGCATTCTGGAGCGACACATACTGCCCAGTGTCAGAAATTATCTTAGTTACAAGTCATGGGTCTTCCAACATGACAAGTACCCAAAATACACAGCTAAAAACACCCAAGAATGGCTAAAAATAAAACATCCTATTGAACATTTGTGGAAAGAGCTGAACCATGCAGTCTGGAGAAGGCAGCCTTCAAACCAGAGACAGCTGGAGCAGTTTGTTCATGATGAGTGGACCAGACTACCTGTTGACAGGTGCAGACATCTCACTGAGAGCTACAGAAATCGCTTGATTGCAGTGTTTGCCTCAAAAGGTTGTGCAACAAAATACTAGGTTAAGAGTACCATTGTTTTTGTCCAGGCCAGTTTCTTTAGTTTTTTTTTTTTTTTTTTTTTTTACAATTCTGCTGAATCACAATTAAAAAGCAATGTCTGATATTCGTTAGTCGATGTTCATTAAATTATTATTTAATATGTTATCGGTTTCAAGTTATTTCTGTGACCATTGTGTGCATTTCTTTCTTTACTGTAAGAGTACCAACAAATTTGTTCATGTATGTATGTGATGAACATCAGTATTATTCTGAAAACTCATTAAGTGAAATTAATTTTCTTTCCTGCGTGTTAACAATCTAACAGAATTTTAACTGTGTGCTGTTAGTTTAACTTGAGCCAGTCAGATATTGCCATCATGCAGTTTTTTTTTTTTTCCACCAATGCCTGTTTATTACTAAATACATGTCAATGACATGATGTCTTCATTTATGAAACATAAGTTTGTATTATTATATTCTGCACATTAACCCTGTGCATGTTTTGCTCTGTTTTCTTCCACAGTCTAAAGGCATGCTGGTCAGGTTTATGGGTTGCTACTCTATACGGTATGCACATGCCATGTCTTGACGGCCTCTAGGCCCCCTACAATCCTGTGCAGGGTACTTACGTAACTGGAAAATTAATGTTTGAGAACAAAAACACATCTTCAGTGTTTTAGATGGAAAATAATTATTTGTCAGCAAATACTTGCCATTGAATATTACTTCTGGGGGTGGAAAGATGGCTCAACCCCTTCATGGTCACCACCTTGTCGTGGCAAGGGGGCTTGTGTAACTCAAAGAAGCCATTAGCTATGCCGTGAAGGGCCACCCAAGACGGACAGGTCACGGCACAGAGTTCTGACAAAATGTGATCCACTAGAGAAGGAAATGGCATCCCACTCCAGTATCCTTGCCAAGAAAACCCCAATTGACAGTATCAAAAGGCTAAAAAATATGATGCCTGAAGATTAGCCCCTCAGGTTGGAAGGTGTCCCATATGCTACTGGGGAAGAGTGGAGGGCAATAACAAGTAGCTCCAGACAGAGTGAAGTGGCTGGGCCAAAGCTGAAAGCACGCTCAGCTGTAGATGTGTCTGGAAGTGAAAGTCCAATGCTATAAAGAACAATACTGCATAGGAACTTGGAATGTAAGATCTATGCTGGATGTGGTCAAAACATGATATGGCAAGACAGAACATTTACATCTTGGGAATCAGCAAACTAGAATAGACAGGAAAGGGTGAATTTAATTCAGATGACCATTACATCTACTACTGTGGGCAAGAATCCCTTAGAAGAAATGGAGTACCCCTCATAGACAATAAAAGAGTGGGAAAAGCAGTACTAGGGTACAATCTCAAAAACAACAGAATGATCTCGGTTCGAATCCAAAGCAAACCTTTCAACATCACAGTAATCCAAGTCCATGCCCCAACAACTGATGCCGAAGAGGCTGAAGTGGACCGGTTCTATGAAGGGTTATAACACCTTCTAGAACTTACACCAAAAAAAGATCTTACTCTCACCATAGGGGATTGGAATGCTAAAGTAGGAAGTCAAGCCATAACCAGAAGATTTCCAGAGAACAGCTACGAGAGATAAGAAGGCCTTCTTAAATGAACAGTGCAAAGAAATTGATGAAAAGAATAGAATGGGAAAGACTAGAGCTCTCTTTAAGAAAATTGGAAATATCAAGGGAACGTGTTTTGCAAAGATGGGCATGATAAATTAAAAACATGGAAGGAACCTAACAAAAGCAGAAGAGATTAAGAAGTGGCAAGAATGCACAGAAGAACTATACAAGAAAGATCTTAATGTCCCTGATAACCATGATGGTGTAGTCACTGACCTTGAACCAGATATCCTAGAGAGCTGAGTCAAGTAGGCCTTAGAAAGCGTTACTAACAATAAAGCTAGCGGAGATGACAGTATTCCAGCTGAGCTATTTAAAATCCTAACAGATGATGCTGTTAAAGTGCTGCACTCAATTTGCCAGCAAATTTGGAAAACTCAACAGTGGCTACAGAACTGGAAAAGGTCAGTTTATGTTCCAATTCCAAAAGGCAGTGCCGAAGAATGTACAACTACCGTACAATTCTGCTCATTTCACACACTAGCAAGGTTATGCTCAAAATCCTACAAGCTAGTCTTCAGCAGTATGTCAACCAAGAACTACCAGAAGTAAAAGCAGGATTTCAAAGAGGCAGAGGAACGAGAGATTGCCAACATTCGCTGGATCATGGAGAAAGCAAGGGAGTTCCAGAAAAACATCTACTTCTTCATTGACTACGTTAAAGCGTTTGACTGTCTGGATCACAACAAAGTGTGGCAAATTCTTAAAGAGATGGGAGTACCAGACCACCTTACCTGTCTCCTGAGAAACCTGTATATGGGTCAAGAAGCAATGGTTACAACCGGATATGGAAAAACCGATTGGTTCAAAATTGAAAAAGGAGTACGACAAGGCTGTATATTGTCACCCTGCTTATTTAATTTACATGCAGAGTGCATCATGAGAAATACAGGACTGGAAGAATCACAAGCCAGAATTAAGATTGCCGGGAGAAATAACATCCTCAGATATGCAGACAATACCACCATGATAGCAGAAAGTGAAGAGGAACTAAAGAGCCTGTTGATAAGGATGAAAGAGGACAGTGCAAAAACTGGCTTGGAACTCAACATTAAAAAAACTAAGATCATGGCATCTGGTCCCATCACTTCCTGGCCAATAGAAGGGGGAGAAATAGAAGTAGTGACAGATTTCATTTTCTTGGGCTCCAAGATCACCACAGACGGTGATTGCAGCCATGAAATTAAAAGACTTGGGAGGAAAGCTATGGCAAACCTAGACAGCATGTTAAAAAGCAGTGATATCACCTTGCCGACAAAGGTCTGGATAGTCAACGCTATGGTTTTCCCATTAGTAATGTATGGCTGTGGGAGTTGGACTAAAAGGAAGGCTGAGCACTGAAGAATTGATGCTTTTGAACTGTGGTTCTGGAGAAGATTCAATGGGCAGCATCGTTGCCTTACACTTCCAGAGTCGTGGATTCGAATGTGGCTCTCAGCACTGTGTGCATGGTATTTAAATGTTCTCTGCATCCTTGTGTGGGTTTTCTCTGGGTTCTCCAGTTTTACCCCACAGTCCAGTGATTAGCAGATCAGGTAGGCTAGGACATCTAAATTGTCTATGAAGTGGAAGTGCGTGTGCCCTGGGATGGATTGCAGCCCCATCCAGGGTGTACCCTGTCTTGTGCTCTACGCTGCATGGGCTCCAGGCCACCTGTGACCCTGCAAAGAATAAGTGGTTGTATAAGGGATGGATGCTACACCTGTTTACTGTAATATACATAAAAGTCAAATGTAGTCAATTATAGTTAATAAATGTGTCAAAATTAATTTATACCCTATTTCATTCCCAGGTTTAGGCATATTCTTCATGGCCTATGTGACAGCAAATTATGATAATGTCAGAATGTTGTTTTTAAAGCTTGATTTTATTGATTAAAATATGTTTTGGTGTGGTCATTTATATGATAAAAATCCTGACAAATTGCTTTCTACATCATAATAATAATGATAATACATTTTATTTATAATGCACTTTACATTTGGGCCAAATCTCAAAGTGCTACAATGTTAAGAACACTGAGAACATTACAAAGAAGTATAAAACTGCCATATAGCCTAAAAATGGTATGAAAATATAGTAAAACAATATAGCTAAAAATCAGGCAGTCTAGCTCGGATATGCTTTCGTGAACAGAAAGGGTTTAAGTCCTTTTTTAAAAGCATGCACCGTCTGCGGAGCCCTGAGCTGGTCTGGCAGGGCATTCCATAAAGTACATTGTCCACAAACTCCCAGTAGAATCTGAAACCATAATGTTGTTCTGGTTTGTATTTAAAGACGCATGATGAACATTTAAAAAATGTACTGCCAAACACTGATATTTGTAAATAACATCAAGTGTATTATTTCTACTTGATATCTGTACCTGTTCTAGGCCTTATAGTTTATGTGATTTCCATGTGCTTGCATAGGTTTTCCCTGGTCACCTGAATTTCTTCCATTACAAAAGTAGCAAAACAGACAGCGTACCAAAGTTCGCTACAACAGTGTCATCACCCCGTCAAGTTAAGGGAAATATGCAACCGATTACCTCACCAGGGAATCTTTTTCTTTATTCCCAATAGTGATATATTGTGCCAGTTTTGGCTACTCAATTTACACTTACCATCAATATCTGTTATACTGATGCCTATTAGTCAATTTAGCCTAGGATGTAGCAGTGATGCTGTCATTTATGAAGATTCTCAGTCATCCAGGTTATGGTTATCTCAAGTGTTGTTCAGTGGCAACTGAACCTGCTTGGAAATTTTGAAGATATTTCACCTCTTCAGAACTGAAGAAGCTTTTTGGATGAGACGTAGATGATCTTCAAGATTTACAAATTAGACCAGTTACCACTAAACTACACATGAGACAGCGATGCTTTCATATTAGAACATTGATATTGCCCCCTAAGACTGCAGTAGGCCTGGTAACTTAAATTGTATCGCTTAAACCACAATACTGGTTAAGAATCCACTTGGTACCACAATGAATAAATCTAAGTGTTGAAAACAGTCCTTAGTTAACTGACTTTACCCTACCAACAAACTTTGTACTGTTTTCATTGATTATTTATGATTCCAAAATGAAGGTTATATTAATCAGAAAACAAAAATGTATTCATGGAGTCCATGGGTAGTTTAGTCAAGACGTATACCACTATTAACATAATCACCGAATACAGAAAAACAGTTTACGTTTTTTTTTTTTTGTCTTCTGTAATATTACCTTGGACACATCTGAAACTATTTTTTACTGTCTATACGTATAATTCTTCGTGTATTCATTTCTTGAGGCTTAAGTGGTTCGTCAAGACGAACTTCCATGGTTAGGTTTAAGTCTTGAGCCGTTGCCTGCGCCTTTGGTCCCAACTGAACGTGGTGACGCTACCGCGGCGTGGGGTTTCCCGGGGCTGAGCGCAGGGTTACCGCGCCCATAGTTGCTGTTTAATGGCCGGAGGAAGAGCTTGAGTTGCGGGAGATAAACGGGAAAGCCTGGCTAGGGAGAAAAACAAAAGACAAAACTAACAAAAAAATCAAAAAGCTTACGTAGTGGTGACTGATTCAAGAAACACGGCGAATCGACACAGTGCAACTGTAGAGCCATCTGTGAAATCTAACTGTCTTTACGGCTGCGCCTCACTCTTGCAGCAGCTTGCCGGTGAATTAGACTGGGTAAGGGGAGTGCCGCCCCTCGCTAGCTAGTCAGCTCGCGCGCTGAGCTCTGCTGCTGGTCGCTCGTGGATGAGGCGCGCGGCGCTGGGCTCATTCTTCGCTCTTACTAGTCAATGCCATATACACAGCGGACCCATCGACTGAAAACGGGTAAGGAAGTCGAAAAAATAACAAAAATCAAAGAACTGAGCATATTAGTGATATGGGAAAGGGTTAAACTGGGTCGATGGAGTCGATGGTTCGTTATGTTCTGCAACGGGGGTGGGGGTAGATCTGGCGTTAAGGTTTAATGGGTGACAGGAATACAGGAATTATTTCGAAGAATATTCCACATCCGTGTGATCTTTTCCTTTTGTTAAATTCTTGAAGCAACTAGTTATTTTTTGGCGATTTACGAATATTTGGGTATGTCTGAAGACATTCAAAAAAGGTTATAAAACACTTGTGGTTTTAAACCCAAAAAGGGGGGGTAATCGACCGGATTAGCGGATAAGAACCAAACCCAGAACCAAGGCTGCAGGGTTAAAAAAAAATGACTTCGAGGAAGGAGCCGCTTAATGTCGGTCTGCGTACGACTTCCCGTTTGCTCTTAGCGCAGCTAGCCGACTAACCCGGGTAACTGAATAGTGTGTTTTGCAAACCACCGCTTTGCGTGAATCCGTATAGATATTTAGCAATAAGTATGTGCGATATTGGTAATTAACTACGAGACTCTGAAAGTGATACCGTTACTATTTTGGAAGGTAACTAGCAGGGGACCCACAGCCGCCAGCACCTCTTCACGAGTCCATACTAGCTGGCCGAACACCACCACCCTCCTGCCTTTTTTTCCTTCCCTGGTCTGTACAAGATAATACTGGCTTCTCTGGGGTTTGAGAAATCACGGCCCAAATGTGATTCACAGTCTAATGTCACATGAATGTAAAAATGGACAGGGTTTATACGATTTAATTGTTAGATGTAATAAATGGTCGTTATGCACGAGTGGAATATGCTCATTACAGGGCTATGATAAAGCGCTGAAGAATTTTATAAAATGGGGACTGATTGGCAAGAGTGAAAGATGTCGCATAGTCCGTCGTGGCACTGACTTTTATGCTTGGTATTTGCTCCGTGACACATTCATTGTTGGTGCGTGTGTATATACATATATATGTGTGTGTGTGTGTATATATATGTGTGTGTGTGTGTGT
>JABJVR010000039.1:4666150-4681323 GCA_025773905.1 Chitala chitala | reverse complement strand
CACAGTGAGGTCCAGTGAGAGTGATGCTGACCCACAGTGAGGTCCAGTGAGAGTGAGGGTGACCCACAGTGACAGTGATGCTGACCCACAGTGAGGTCCGGTGAGAGTGAGGGTGACCCACAGTGACAGTGATGCTGACCCACAGTGAGGTCCAGTGAGAGTGGTGCTGACCCACAGTGAGGTTCAGTGAAAGTGAGGCTTTCTCACAGTGAGGTTCAGTGAGAGTGATGCTGACCCACAGTGAGGTCCAGTGAGAGTGAGGGTGACCCACAGTGACAGTGATGCTGACCCAGAGTGAGGTCCGGTGAGAGTGATGCTGACCCACAGTGAGGTCCAGTGAGAGTGGTGCTGACCCAGAGTGAGGTCCAGTGAGAGTGGTGCTGACCCACAGTGACAATGAAGCTGACCTGTACTGACAGAACAAAGACATGCAGAATATGCACACCAAAAATCCAGAAGACAACGTACTGGAATATATGTAAAAAAAAAATCCAAAGCTCACGACAGGAGTGAAAAAATTTGTACTTCACAATACAAAGTATATATTTTAAATCATGTTAAATTTTTATAATTCAAAATAGTCTGTTAAAAAAGTTAAGACAGGAATGGACAAGAGGGTGTTTGATTGGCCTGCTGGGTTAGACTAAAGCTCAACTATTCCACACTAATTTACTGAATCTTTACCGATTCGGAATTCCAGGCCCGGCAGGAACACACACACAAACCGTGTTTCCCCTGTGCAGAGATGCTCAGAAGTGTAGCAAAAACCAAGTATACCAGTATGTACTGAAAAACCCCAAATATGGTACATCTGATATTGAAATACGATCAAATCTAATATTTGGTTCCAAGTGCTGTAGTTTTTAACTTAGATCGACTAAATTTAATTTAAGTAAAACATTTATCCTTTACTGGACCCACTGAAATCGGTAACTACGTACACACGCATAGGATGTGGAAATACAGCTCTGCGTGCGAAAGACGTAAATACGCTGCTATTTCATACGCTGGGACATGGCCAGGGCCATGTCTGCATAACTTACCTTGCCGCTCGTCACAGTGTATTCATGAGCTGATCTCACTGCTTTCCATATTTTCCTTCATGAACTCATAATCTCAGACTCTAAACCAATTGAGAGTCGCCAGACCCTGATTTCTAATTCCGATGTATACATAGGCCGTAGGATGAGAACTACCGCAAGGAATACCCTCGGAGGTGCGAAAAACTTTTTAAAATGCCAATTCACTTCAGCATGTCTTAAAATTGTTGGAAACTCACCACAGATGTAGTAACAGTGTGTCCACTAGATGGCGACACACGTCAGGTTTTGTGTGTCCCATACGGTCATGAACGACAACAAAACCTTGCAATTAACAATTAACGAGACCATACAAACAAGAACAGAAATTAAATGTTATATAACATTATGTTTATTGTTTCAACTTGAATGGTGTTTGGTATTAGCAGAAGGTATGTCGTGAAGAAGAAAGATTATTAAATCATACTCTTAATAAACTGTCTAAAAATTTGGACAGAGATAGCGAGTTGTACCAACTGTAATTATAATATTATTAATTATTAATATTATAATATAATATCAGACGAAACGATAACCCTCAAGTCTCTGGTATTGTAAAATTGTCCGTCATGCTTAAGGTTTACAGTTTCAAATGTTGAATTACAAGTGACTGGACAACTGTGTGCACCATGTAGGACCCATAGCAACATTCATCTCAGGATAATTATGTTTGTAGATATAAAAATCTTAAGTATTCAGCCGATGTACTCTGGGATCTGTAGAAGAAGGAGATGACTTCTCAGAGAGGTTAGTCAGAGGGCAAAAACCACTTGATACATCAGAATACATTAAGAATACTGCATTATTACGGTCTTTCTGAGAGGCTTTTAAGAAGAAAAAAAACTTTGAAAAGAACTTCTTTGAAAATAAATATGATCAAAGCTGGCTTGAAATTTACCTGACGACACCAAAGTGACATATGACGTATGTACACACACACACATGTAATTTTTATTGTAAAAGTATATATGCTTATTGGTATATTTTAGTTTTATTTTTGAATGTATGTCAGTCAGTCATCTTCTATACCGCTTTATCCTGTTAAGAGTCGTGGGAAGCCTGGAGCCCATCCCAGGACACATAGGGTGCTGGGCAGGGGACACCCAGGGCGGGGCGCCAACCCTCCACAGGTCACACACACACACACACACACACTATGGACAATTTGGAGACACCAATCTTTGCATGTATGTTTTTAAATATTTTCTAGTATTTAAACAACGTTACACAAAAAATAAAATAAAATAAAAATTATACACATAACCGAGAACAAATTGTGAGTCTAGGATGGGTACAGGTATTAAATGAGACATTGTTTTGATAACAACGTGGTTTATTTTTTTCAACCACTTGCTTTTATAAATATTCTTTGACTGACAGAGTTACTGAAATGGCTCTGAATAACTAATCATTATAAAAAGTATGCCGGAGAAAAAAGAGAATGGCTTATTAGCAGTACCAGTGGCAAACTGCACATAATTTCACACGTCAAATCCAAATAAAAAAATTAAAAGATGTTAATGAATCAGCAGTTACGTGCCTTAAAAAATAAATCTGTTAGCAACAACAGCGTAACTTTTCCTCTAAACACTGATCAGCTATAACATTATGACCTATTGAGCATGTCCTACTTTTGCCAGCAAAACAGCCCTGACCCATCAAGGCATGGACTCCGCTAGACTTCTGAAGGTATACTGTGGGATCTGGCACCAAGCCATCAGTAGCAGATCCTTTGTCCTCTAAGTGGCAAGGTGGGGCCTCCGTGTTTCTGGATCGGACATGTTTCTCCAGCAAATCCCAGATACTCGATTTGCCTGGGATCTGGAGAATTCAGAGGCCAAGTCAACACCTCAAACTCAGTGGTGTGTTCCTCAAACCATTCTTAAACCATTTTTTTTTTCAGTGTGAATGAGACCAGCGTTTACTTCAGTAATTTCAGATACAGTAGCTTTTGTATTGGATTGAACTATACAGACCAGCCTTTGCACCCCACAGGCACCAGTGAGTCTCAGCTGCCCATGACCCTGTCGCTGGTTCATTGGTTTTCTTTACTTGGACCACTTTTAGTAGGTCCTGACCACTGCAGATTGGAAACATCCCATATGAACTGCAGTTTTGGAGTTGCTCTGACCCAGTTGTCTAGGCATCACAATTTGGCCCTTGTCAGAGTCGCTCAAATCCTAACGGTTTCACATTTTTTCTGATTCTAACACATCCACTTCAGGGACAAAATGTCCACCTAATATATCTCAGCCAATTCCAGCTGCCACTGCAACGAAATAACTTGTTTTTCACTTCACCTGTCAGCGGTCATAATGTACGCCTGATCGTTAAATATTGCATAGCTACTAATAGATGTTGGGGAAGCTTTTCACTGCTTTCCAACTTAATAAGCAAACAAAACAAAATAACAAAATAAACAGTCAGTATTGTCATGTGGAAACAGTACAATGTAGTCTACTTGCGTGGTCTTTTTTTACTTTTCACTACAAATATACGGGGAAAAAAATCCCATAAAGTCGCAGTTGCGTTTGTTTGATCGCACTTGCATGAAACTACATTTTCCGTTTACTTTTGGACTGTTCACACGTGCTTATATATCAAACAGAAGGCCATTATATTCAAAGGCCAGAAAACTTTCAAATAATCACATTCGCTACATAAAGTTTACCGTTTTTATGGTGCTTCCGTGGGGTATGAACAGAACGGTATAACCTTTTAAAAAAGTTTTGCTAATTGACATCAATAAAATGAAAATTGTATTATCCAACAAATAATTCAAGCAAACTTTCTGAAACATTTCATAAAATACTTACTAAACACTGAATTAACCATAACTGGTTAAACAACAAACCAAACGCAAGAATCCCATAGTAACTTATGCATTATGAAGGAAACCCGCTGCTTACTGCGGACAAACCGCAGCTGCTGACGTCACTCATTTTGACATCATTGTTTATCTTCACGTCAATATTTAACATCATGCGCAGAACTTCACGAGTTTATTAATATTACGGCAGTACACATTTTACGTGTTAATTAGAAATGCAACCGAATTTCAAATCCAACAAGAATTAACATAAATTCTCTTAAAGCGATCACTTTACGTATAACAACCTGGTAATAATAATAATTAAAAATTCCAGATAACCGATAGACTTTGCACTACTGTACAATTTTTAAAAAATAAGGGAGGTACATGATATATAATATTTTTCAGTAGATAAAAGCATACCACTACAAGCAATATCTTCAGACTGCATCTATTGCTAGGGATGTGTTGCCATGGGTTGCCAGCTATGAAATTGCACGTTGTGACACGGAAAGCTTCCCTGGCAACGTCTATATATTTAGTTTACACTGACACATGAAGACTGTGGTGACTCACTAAAAAATTACTTCTGCTGAGCACTTCCTTTTGAAACAAAAAATACATGATCTGTCAAAACGAGGAGCGTTTATCCATTTGATATCCAACGCAGTGAATTATTTATTTTGTGTTTAAGCTTACCTGTAGCGATATTTGTCTTTTAAAAGGTAGCCCATCTTGATTTTAACGTGTAAAACATTTTTATGATTTCCACAGAAACCGGAACGTTAGCAGAGCATTGTCTTTCTAATCCGAGCCATTATTATGGCGAAATATTGGTGCAATTAATGAGAACAGAACTAAAGTAAACAACAAGCAACGCATTTACGAGTGTTAAACATGTTACATTTTTGCTTTCAATTCACGAGTCAAAAATCGGAATTGGTCCCTTTAACAGTTAATATTTGTACATGTTTGCAATTCTACACGTACTGAATTTTTAAATTATTCAATACATTAGTCACAGACACTAAACAACAGGTTTACTCAAAAAAAAAAAAAAACAGGATGAAAAGAAAACAAATAAACAAATGTACAACTGCTTACTTCAAGTGAGCTACTACAATGTAACAAATTCCATTACGTACAACTCAAAAAGACTTGATTGCCACAAAATCGTGCTAAGCAAGGACACATGGGCACGTCAGATACTTTCTCCTCCCTTGACGACGCATGCGTTGAACATTGCGTTAACGCGATGGATGCCATGTTGGCAGTAAGATTCGGCGCCTTTGGACGACCAGATTGGAGAATGGTTCATTGTTAATATTCCAGAGAAAACCCAAAATGGCTATTTTATTGCAAGCGTGAGTCGCACATCTGGATATTAGAAGAAATGTTTTTTTTTCTGCGTGAACGGATCACCGTATTTTTCGAAAGCCATGTTTTTACCACGTGACCTTTTCTATCCAATTGGAGCACTGCTGACGTTTTGGAAAATGTCCTTTGTTCTTCCTTCGTGCACGTTGTTATCGACAAAAATGGTGAAAGTATGTCCAAATACACAACTGGATGTGGATATCGTATGCTACACAGCCCGTTGTTTCGTAAGTGGAAACGATTGTATTTAAGGAGCAGCATGGATTCCATATTATGTGCTTAGATTATGCCAAGTATTAGGGCGAAGCCAGTCATGTGACTTCCCCTCCCCCCACTTCGACCCAATGAATGAAGGGAGAAGAAGACAAGCATGTTTGTTGGAAATGAGTTGAAAAAAGAAAGGTGGCAGAAGAAAAGAAGAAAAAAAGTAATTTTACCGTTACATGGATTTTAATTAGGACAGTCTTTGTAGTTAATGGTTTTATGTTTTTGAAAATAATTTAACGAAGACCATTCCTTGATTTTAATATTAGTACAGTAATTAGGTGTATAGTTGTGTGGCACTTGGAATTTGAAGAAGCCTGTCGATATTTGGGATGAATATCTAAAATGGTAATTTTTATTTACGGGATTAGTCCTTTGACATTGGAAAGAAGGCGCAACCTCGGTGGGGGATGGGTGGGTGTTAATGGCGGCTTGCGTGATTGTTCCGTTTTAAAACTTAAACACGTGTTATATTAATATAGGTAGCTGTTTATTAATTTAGTTATAACATAATATATAACTATTTTCTGGGCTGCTTTTTAGTATTTTAACGTGGTTTAAAAGTGTATATAGTAATAACATGTTTCGTCTAATTAGGTAAACTTTTTGATTGGCAGTACTTAGTTTATATTCTACGATTTACTGTAATTACTCTGGCTCAAAATCTTTATACTAATCATTACTCTTTTGTAATCTGTATGCCTATGCGGCCTACTACCACTAATGGTAAAAATCGAGATCAGAAATGACATGACCTTTACTAACGTTCGTATTAAATAGATTACATATTATAGGTTGAGTTGTGAATAATACGTAATTTGCACACAGCAGTTTTGTATTCGTACTAAATTGTGCAAAGTACAGAGGGCCTCGAAAATTGCTGTGTCATTCTGTACTCTGGAATGGTAGAGCTGACTCGTGCCCTCTGTCAATTTTAGATTTAGATTAGCAAAGGACATGAGAATCAGAATGTTATTAGGCTAACGTACTAATTTTGTAAAAGTATCTCCATGAAGACTTGTACAATCGGACGAGGTAGGCCCCGCCACTCACATCTTGCACAATCGAATCGCAGTATCTACAGAAATTTCCGGTTTCGGCTTTATAGGTCAGTCTAACCTCAAGGCACATGGCCATACTTTTCGTTACTTAATCCGTATTGTTAGCTGGTCGTTATAATTTTTAGAGGGTAGATTGTGAATGACGTTATTCGTGACTGGTTTTATTGCTTAGCTGAGTTGGAAACATTCTAATCAATTTCATTGGTTTTGTTTGTTTTTAGATTGCATTTCGATTTCCAGATTGTCGAGGTATCTGGTAGTTTGACGGCATTGCTGTACGCCAGATAAATCGAATTCGGACCGAATTCTGCTATAAACATACGTGATGAGAATTGCAAATTTTTAACTTGCAGCAGTTACACGTTTGAGAGAACTTTGACGACAACAACGAAGTAATCGGGAAAGACCTTAGCGCGAGCAGCATATGTCTGATACGCGTGAGCGGACTGAGGAGCCAATGGCGTGCTAGTAAATTGCTCCGTTTGCCCGCGCCTGAGCTTTTACGACCAATCGTCGCGGGTTCTCTTCCTTTATTGACGTAATTTCAACCCGGTGCTGGGCCTTAAAAGGCGGGACAGTGTCCCAAAACGGGGGGGGGATGCAGCCAGTCGTGGAAGCGTCTCATTAAGAATAGACGTCCGTCACACCAAATCTACGCTGCCATTGGCCCGTTAAGTTAATGATATGCGAATTAGTCAGAAGCACAAGCTTTGGGTGGCTACTTGTGAACTAAGGCGCGGCTTGTGTGATGGACATTGGGAGTGTCGTATGACCGCACTAGGGGCGTTTGCCTTTGCTAGTTACCTCTTCCAATCGCTGCCGTAGATGGGTTTTAAAAGGCCGGGCGGACGCTTAACGTCGCCATTTCGCTGAAGCGGTGAACAGAAGAAAGAATAGGCAGACGGGAGGAGAGGAAGCGGCTGAAACTTAAAAATTTTGTCTTTAAATTAAATCCGGATCCATCCTGATGGAGACGGCCGTAAACCCGACCACTGACAGGTACCGAATGGAACAATAAACACTTGCCTTCTTGGATGAGATGCTTTTCTTTGCTGTATGTTTCTCACTGAATGTTTGTTGCAGTTCTGTTGGCAATCATTAGTGTAAAACATGCCGGTTCCCGTATAGTGTTAATTTACGGAAGCATACTATTTTGCATAATTGTTTTGGTAGTTTACTGGGACGTTGACTGTCTGAACAGTGGGACTATGCTACGGCGATGCCGTATACGCTACACCCTTTCATCGGGACTATTTTGAATCGACTCTATACCCGCTCTCCAGTATCGTCACTGCGCCGACGCCATTTTCCTACCGCCTCGCTGAACTGTTTGGGCAGGCGGTTGACGTGCTGCTAACTCATTCATGGTAGATAAAAGTCTACGATTTTTGTCACATCGTCATTAAATTGATTTGGCTTTCTTCGGTTTTAATACACGATTGTGCCAAAGTACATTCGCCGGTTAAACTAGCCGGTTGCCTTTACGGGACCGTGACTCTAACAGTCGGTTAAAGTGTGGGTCGTTTCTACGCTAGGTTATATTGTATTTGGGTACGTATTGTGCTAATTGTAGTGTGACTTTTTCCTGAAGGAAGGGTAGAGACTTATGCATTATGTTCAAATTCGTCCGACACCGGCAAGCGCGTTATTTCGGAGTTTGATATGTTTGACTTGTGTAACTATAAGTATAATACGTTAGTTTGGCGCCTTTCACGGCGCAGATAAGTCAGCAAAGCGCTGCCTGCTTATTGTCAGGGGCTCGTGCGTTTCAATCAAAATTTCAATTATTAACGTAACCGTGTGACGTCACTTATAGTGGCGCTCGAGAGTCGCGACGCACCTGTTGCATTTAGCTGTCCGGCGCTGTCCCCGTGTAGTGTTTACAAACAGTGGTGTCGGGCAGGCCATGTGTCTATTAATAGGTACGTTTCTATTGTTTATAACTTGTTCAGCTAATTTTAACTTAGTAAATAAGATTGAAGATTTTCGATCGAGTCATGGCATGTTTTAATTTATATTTACCCAAATCTAAAGGTTTTCAGTGTATTAATATTATGTCCTATAACACGTGAAGTCACTTCATAATGAACAAGTTTGCAGAGATGCCCTGCCACCGAAGTGGGTGGTTTGTAAGACAGCTGTCAAGTAATGGTAGCACAAGGCCACTTTTAATGAACAATTGTCCTTTATCAACAGTTTATAGAAGTGTAATTTTCATTGTTTTATACAGGTATTTTTTTTTACTTGGTAATTTGCACATGTAATTTCAGGGGTTTTTAGATTTGCTAATTCTACATGTTGATGATTTGAGTTCATAATTGTAATGGTTGCATAGATATTTGGGAATATTTGTGTCTGGAGTATGTTGAAGGTACCTACATTTCTTCAGTGTTAATTTCACAATAAAATCCTTTTATTGAACAAACACCTTTTTGTGTGTCTTTGTGAACATCTGCTTCCTCAATATCAATGGCTAACCATGTTCTTAGTGAAAAGTTCATGCTTAATTTTATGCAAGCTGCCTGCCAGATGCCTACTTCACTTGATTGGTTTTGATGTGCTGCCATCTGTAGCACTGTATTGGTCCCAAATGCCAGTCAATGGTTTGATGGAATTGATTGAGATCTGTTGACTTGAAGGCCCAGACATGTTCTGGAAGTAGGCAATTGTGAGACTAATAAGGAATGGAACGGCTTGCATGCAAGCCTGGATGCCCCAGTGTTTTTCAACCTGCCTTCCTAATGATGTCCCTTTAAATGTCATTGTAATTATTTTTTTAGCATATGAGCCCCTTGGTATGCAGGGCACAGAGCAGTGCACCTAACAGTGGATTCTGTGCAAGTTTGTATCCAGAGTTAATGTTAGCGGAGCATTTGGAACATGTATACTGAAGAATGTTTTCCAGTAGGTCTCCTTTATGTAGCGACTGGAAAAGTTGAGTATATTTTGACTGTCCGTTAGTGGGACAGGGCTCAGTTGCACCCGGTGCCCGATTCCTTTTTCCCCTTGGACTACCTTGCACATCCAGCCTGACGTAAAGCCTGCAAGACTTGAGGGCCTGTTGCATCATGGATGGTGATGACTGAGCAAAATGTTACTTTGCAGAGCTTGGACTCTCCTCCATCCAACTGCGGTGCTGTGGTCTCATCCCAACTTTGTCACCTTGAATGTTCAAGATGCAATAGGGAGCAAGTGGACTGACTTGTGAAGCAATTTGCCAAATCAGTTGAAAAATAAATGCAGAAGAAATTTGGTTTGGTAGCATTACTGCAAAGTTTAGGCTTTGAGCACACCGGTGCATTGTGGGAAGGGAGGGGAAACAAAATAACGATCAGCAAAGCTGTTATTGTTTCACATTCACAGATAATACACAGGTATAAGAGCATTTAAAGCTAAAATTCTGAAATGCGTCAGGCTGTGCAAATGCTTACTGAGCATATTATGCTGCCATCTCTTAGCCTGATGTAGGGATCGCAGCTGGCTTTTTGTGTCACTGGGTCGTGGTCTTGTGGTGATGAAGGTTCACTGTGACGTGACTGAGCACAGTCATTTGTGAAAAGGTGTTTGAATAACAAACAACAAATGGCCTTGAGTTACAGACCAGGTAATTGTTACACAAGCAATGCCTGCTGGGCGTCCATTGTAGGAGGTGGTGGTAGTTGTAGGGTTGGTTACTATGGTTATGCCAAGGTGGGCAGTCAGTCGAGTAGGTTTTATTTTTTATTTATCTTTTTTGTGTTGTCAAGGTGACGGAAAGGAAATGGGTAATAAAAACCACACACGGTGATGTATGTATTTTTTCTTTTTTTTTTTCCCCTGTTCCTCTGACTGTTTCCCTTGGAGCTGTGGTAAGAGACTCATTAAAGTGCTTGTCAAACTACACTGGGCCCCAAAGTCAGAGGACCACATAACGGTCAAAACCAAAGTTTCCACCTGCACTCGTTTCTGTTCCCCGCACTCCACATCCTTTTTGAAAGGCAAATGTGTGAGAGGTCAGAATTGTGCTCCCATTAGTATTCATAGCTGTGCTGGTGGTTTAGGGTGTGCTGCTCTGTTTTCCGTTGCCTTTGGGACTGATGGCCCCTACTCACAGCTCAGACTCCAGATAACTTGCGTGACCTCAACATTTATTTGAATTTCCCTGCACTTAAAGCTGCATCAGTAAACAGCAGCGCTGTTACTAACGAGTAGCGCTATTGCAGTGACTGACAAAAGCATCAGCACTTCCTTTCCACCTCATCTTATTTAAACTTCACTATGTCTACATAGATCAGCAGTGTTTTGTGTGTGTATGATCTGTATGTGCTCTTATTTGTAAAAAGTCTTTGAATTTGAGAAAAGCACCATGTTACAAATTCTTTTAAGATGGCTGCTCTTCACCTGCAGCTGATCAAGACTTTTTGATCAGAAGCATCTGTTGTAAACCATGAGTGCACACGGTGCGTTAAATGATTGTATGTTAAGCACGTTTCTTTCTCCCCCTATCCCACCTCGTTGCCGTGTGCTCCGTCCAGGCTGCTGTCCGATGGCAGCGTCTCTGTGGCTGGGAACACAGGTACACCTGTGGCCATCGGGATGGAGCACAGCACCGGCGGGTCGGGTCCCGGCAAGCGCATCCGCAAGCCATCGCTACTGTACGAGGGCTTCGAGGGCACCCTGCTGCCTCCCCACTCGGCCCCCACCGGCCCCCTGGCTCTGCCGGTGCGTGACCCCAACCGCCAGGGTCGCCTCACCAACCAGCTGCAGTTCCTGCAGAAGACAATGGTGAAGTCACTATGGCGACACCACTTTGCCTGGCCCTTCCACGAACCTGTGGATGCTGTGAAGCTGAACCTGCCTGTGAGTGTACTGTTGGTGTGTACTGCTGTTGGTGTATGTTCCCACTGTGGTGGAACTCTGTCCATTCCAGTGGGATGACCCCCCCCACCCACACACACACACACCACAAAAAACTTTGAGTGTAAAGAGTGGGTCCTCCGGCCCCATGTATGAGCCAGTGTGTTAATTTCTGTACCTTTGTGTGCCTAGTTCTATGTAAGTCTTCAATATGTGTGTACCTGTATTGTGTAGCCTGTTGTGTTTTATTATAAACTGAGTAACTACATTAAGCTGTAGTATGACCCCCCTCCATCTTGTATGGTTCTGTTTCACAGGACTATCACAAGATCATCAAACAGCCCATGGACATGGGAACCATCAAGAAAAGGCTGGAGCACAACTACTACCGCAGTGCCAGCGAGTGCCTACAGGACTTCAACACCATGTTTACCAACTGCTACATTTACAACAAGGTGTGTGCGTGCTTGTGTGCTGTACACTGTGTATACGGCCGGCCAGGTATGAATGCAGGGAGCCGATTTTGTTGCAACGTTTATGCATCATTTGTAAGTAGTTTTGGTCAAAGGTGTTTCTAAATGAATAAATGTATATGAATTCTAATCTTTTATACCTTAATGCAGAAGTAACCGCAGCAAAGTGAACTGATCAAAGGGTGTTTGTATGCAGAGTTTTGGTGCTTATTTGTGTTGGTTACCATGGGCAGAGTGGTTGGCACCATTACTGGGATGTGTAGTTGGGCCGTGAAATGGCGACTAGTTGGCTTTGTGGTAACTGAAGTGAAGCAGTTGCCATACCACCTATGTAGCATCTGTATTTGGAGTAAACCTTTTATATTAGTTGTGTGCCATTTCAATTTTAAGTGTAATGTAAAGTTGAAGAAGGCTGTTAATTTCATGTCTATTCTGGTGCTTGTTCCTTGAGTGAATGTGTATTTCTGCCATCAGTACTTTAGGCAGCAGCAGCTTCTGTCCAGCAGGGGGCCTCATTACTCAAGTGTCAAGTGGTCTTTACCATGTGTATAACGTAGGAATGAATGAATGGAGACAGTATGATGTTATATCTCCAGCTGTAGTCTTGTAGTGGTTTGGAGGGGCTATTAAATGCACGCTACTTCTGTCTTCTAGCCCACAGACGACATTGTTCTGATGGCACAGTCGCTGGAGAAGGCTTTTCTGCAGAAAGTTGCCCAGATGCCCCAGGAAGAGATTGAACTTCCTCCTCCGGCACCGCGGGGAAAACCTGGGAAGCCACCCAAAGGCCGCAGAGCCACAGGTAGGGAAAAGACCTCTAACGTTGCCTGCATGTGTGTGTGTGCACAAGTCCCACTGTAGTACATGGTGCTTGACTCCTCTACCTCTCTGCCCCAGTGCCCGGGGGTGTGACGACAGCTCACCAGGTCCCAGCTGTGTCCTCAGTCTCCCAGTCCATGTATTCACCCCCCACCCCTGACACTCCAGACTCTTTGCTCTCCACCCCCCCACAGACGACGATGGCTCACAAGGGCCTTCTGGGGCTGCCCCCCACCCAGCCCACAGCTAAGGTACGAAGAGGCGGGTCTGCCTTGCATTCCCGCCGCTGGCTTTCAGCACTCAGTGTGTAATGGCGGTCCTGCCTCCGATCCATCAGCGTTTCCTCTGCAGCTGCCATGATTGCTGTTAATCCCACGGCTGCTCATTTTACTTAGCCATTAATGGTAGTGCTGAGCGTGTGGAAATGAGAGCTGAATGATGGGAGCTTTTGACGGGGTTTTCATGTAAAGCGAGATATCATCTGTTCCATAGAAAAAGGGTGTGAAGAGGAAGGCTGACACGACCACGCCCACAACGGTGGTCTTGCCCCTTACTGTGGGGGTGGGCGGGATGGGCATGGAGCTGGGCAGCGGGGGCGACTCCCCCCTCACGCTGTCCTCGCTGGGGTCGGACCTGAAAGCGGGTCCCGTCGGAACGGTGTTGCTGCAGCCCGCGATGGCAGCCAAGGTGCCGGCACGGCGCAGGGAGAGCGGGCGGCCCATCAAGCCGCCGCGGAAGGACCTGCCCGACTCGCAGCTGCAGCACCAGCCGTCGCGGCGCGGGAAGCTGAGCCAGCAGCTGCGTTACTGCAGCGGCGTGCTGAAGGAACTGCTGTCCAAGAAACACGCCGCCTATGCCTGGCCCTTCTACAAGCCCGTGGACGCCTCGGCCCTGGGCCTGCACGACTACCACGACATCATCAAGCACCCCATGGACCTGAGCACCGTCAAGGTGGGCCTGCCGCTCTGCCTGTGGGGACAGGGCACAGTCTATGTGTGTCTGCTTCAGTGCTCACGCTGTACTGCTGTCTGTCCACAGAGGAAGATGGACGGCCGCGAATACCGGGACGCTCAGCAGTTTGCCGGAGACGTACGGCTCATGTTCTCCAATTGCTACAAGTACAACCCCCCCGACCACGATGTCGTGGCCATGGCGCGCAAGCTACAGGTTCGCACTCTGACCGCCCCCACCTGCGTGTGTGTCTGGGGATTGACTTGGTGCATTTCAGTTTCATGTTTATTTTAACACAGGACTGTAGTATGATCAGTGTTTGCTTGCCAGTTGAGGGTGGTACTTCATTAGTGTTCCTCTTGCACTCTGTCCAGGACGTCTTTGAGTTCCGCTTTGCCAAGATGCCCGACGAACCGGTGGAGATGCCCATGGCCTCTCTCGGGGATGGGATGGCGCTGTCAGTGGTCGACTCCAGCTCCTCGTCTTCCTCGGACAGCGAGCCCAGCAGTGAGAGCGAGAGTGAGAGCAGCCCCAGCTCGGACAGCGAGGTGGAGAGGGCGCACCGCCTGGCTGAGCTGCAGGAACAGGTGTGTACGCAGGTAGACGCCATACCCCGTGCACCGGCCCACCTGTGTCACACATACATTTCACAGGCCTGTACCATCCCTTGTTGTGTACTGTAGTCGCACGCTAAACTGTGACGCTTATGTTCTCTGCAGATTTTCTTGTTGTTCAGTCAGGAGTTGTGCAGGATATTAAAAACAGCGGTATTTTTGTCAGGGTTGGTTCAGGTTTCCTTGGCAACAGGATAGCCAACACTAGTGGCTTTGTTGAAATGGGTCGTCTTTTGTGCTTGTGAAATGCGAGATGGCTGCAGACGTGCAGTCACATGACTGTCAGGTACAGTGAGGAGGTCTCTCATGTTTGCCCATTGGGATTTAGCAGGCAGAGCACAATGGTTTCCTGAAGCGCCAGGACTGTTTATAGGGAAGTCTCTCCTAAGGTCGCCAGTCAGGGCTGCTATTTTTAGGGCTACAAAAATGTCTAAGTGGGGGGTTGGGGGTAAGAGGTCAGCAATGTTTTTACACATCTCCGATTTGGGATGAGACTGTATGGTTTCATGATGGACACAAAAAAGGAACTTGTAGTTTGATGCTCCCTCCTGAATAGTGGGGAAGGCATATTTTTCAGCACAGTAATACAAAACACTGACATTGTAAGGTATTAATGCCTTGTCCCCCCTCCCCCAGCTGAAAGCTGTTCACGAGCAGCTGGCGGCGCTGTCCCAGGCCCCCATTGTCAAGCCAAAGAAGAAGAGGGAGAAGAAGGAGAAAAAGAAGAGGAGGAAGCCGGAGAAGCACAGGGGGAGCCGGGACGATGGGGGAGAGCGACCTGCCAAGTCTGCCAAAGTGTCCAAGAGCAAGTCGAACCGTGTGGCAGCCAGCTCCACGCAGGGCAGGAAGAACGCAAGCAAGAAGGCCAGCAAGAACAAGTGAGTGTG
>JABJVR010000039.1:4648404-4666050 GCA_025773905.1 Chitala chitala | reverse complement strand
TCGAACCGTGTGGCAGCCAGCTCCACGCAGGGCAGGAAGAACGCAAGCAAGAAGGCCAGCAAGAACAAGTGAGTGTGCAGGTCGACCTGTGGGCGTGGCCTCTCATGGCTGGTGGGCGGGGCCCACCTCACTCATTACCATATATTACCATATCCTTGCCCTCCTCAAGGTCATCTAAGAAGTCATTGAGCTCCCAGCTGGCCTTTGCCGAATCCCTGCCGCCGCACTACGACTCTGAGGAAGAGGAGGATGGCAAGCCAATGACGTACGACGAGAAGCGTCAGCTGAGCCTGGACATCAACAAGCTGCCGGGCGAGAAGCTGGGCCGCGTCGTGCACATCATCCAGTCTCGCGAGCCGTCACTGCGCGACTCCAACCCCGAGGAGATCGAGATCGACTTCGAGACGCTCAAACCGTCCACGCTGCGTGAGCTGGAGCGCTACGTCATGACCTGCCTGCGCAAGAAGCCCCGCAAGCCCTACGGTGAGTCAGGGTCGCCTGCTGGGGGTGTGCAGGCTTTGGGCCTGGATCTTTAGTGCTCAGAACAATGTGACGACGGTCCGTGCAAGAGGTGAGGGCTCTTATGGAAACTTTAAAGCTGCACTCAGAAGTCCTTGTGGTTTGTGTTGAACTCCCTAATGGAGAATAGCTGGTCACTCAGTCTCCATATAGCGGGGATTAAAATGCTTCCTTATGGCTGCTAACCTGGGTTGGGTTATGCACTTTATTCTGACCACACCCCCCCCCCCCCCCCAACCCGCAGCAGTGAAGAAAGGCGCGAGCGGGAAGTCCCGGGAGGAGCTGGCCCTGGAGAAGAAACGCGAGCTGGAGCAGAGACTACAGGACGTCAGTGGCCAGCTCAACTCGGTCAAGAAGCCACAGAAAACCAAGGGTGAGGATGGGGGTGCCTGGTTCCTTTTAGAATTGGGGATTGCTTGAATTTCAGGCATACTGTCCTAAATGTGTTTGACGGAGCTTTTCTGTGTAGCGGTTCTCAAGGTACTGTTGTATAAATTTTAGCTGTGTACACATTGCTGTAATGTGCAGCACAGAGAAGCAGAGCGCAGTGTGTAGGCTGACCTGTGTAGCAAAGCTGCTCTTGGTTTCCGAAATGCTCACATTCGCTGTACCTGTGTGTTAACGTGCCCTCTTGTTTTGCACCCCCCAGCAGAGAAGCCAAATACTGTAGAGCCCCACGTCGTGGCGTCTCGACTGAGCGCCAGCAGCTCCAGCTCGGACTCCTCCACTTCCTCTTCCTCCTCCTCTTCCTCGGACACCAGCGACTCCGACTCTGGTTGAAGCCGGCCGCCAGCAGCAAGGGGCCCGGAGAATGGCGAAGGATCCAGAACTGTAGGCCTACTGGACTGGAGGCCCAGCCAAGCAGAGGCTAGCTGAGAGGATGGGAGGAGAGCGGGGCAGGAATGGGCGAGGGGCCGGCGTTCCATGTGCTCAGTGACCCCCCTCCCTCCCCCCAGCAGAGGTGCACACCTCTCTGGGACAGGGAGGACTAGACAAATGTCCTGCACAGCGGGACGCATGGCCCGGAGAACACTCCCGATGAACTGATGGAGGACGGAGGGGCCAGGTGCAGACACTCCACCCCCCCCCCCCTTGTTTTCCTTCTTTCACCGTGTAAATATATGTACAAATACATAAATGTCTATTTTTCTTTTATAAAGAAGCATTTTAAGAGATCCCTACAGAGGGATTGCAGACATGTGAAGGAATGGGGAGCTCGTAGTTGTGTGTGAAGTATACATACCATACAATGTCAGAACTTTCTGGAAGTGTGAGAGGCCCGTGTGGAAGGTGACTTAGTTTAAAACGCCTCGAGCGCAAGTCGTGAAGTCGTTGCCAACCTCAGGTTCGAGCTTCAGCCTGATTCTGATTACCCATAGTGCTTTATTTTAGTCCAGACCAATTAAGACCTTCAGCGTCGCTGGCTCTCTTCTCAGTGGACACAGCACATACATTTTTAGTTGCCAGTCTGTGGGAGTCTTACCGGTTGTCGTCCATCATTTTACTCTGTGCCGTCTCATGTAGTCCCTGCAAAAGGCCACAAAATGGCCTTCAGTGTTTCGTTTAAACTGTTACCGGTGCATTCTTTGGATGTTTTGTAACAAGTGAAATTTGTCCTTTATGAGGCTAGTCATCATATGACATGTACACCTCAGTTTAAGGTCCCAGAACAGAAGGGTAATAGGGGTTGGTATGGGAGACACTATCCACGTCTACAGTGTAACAGCACTGCTCCTTTGAACTGACGGCACGTTTGTGATACTACAACATGGTCTTGCATTCATTTAAGTCAGGAATCGGAACATGTAATGTCAGTGCTTTTCTGCTAGCACCTACTCCCCCCTTGTCTCCGTGAGCTGAGCTGGCTTTCTCTGGCGTGCACTACTGCCTTTGTTCAGAACTCCTCGTCTCTGTAACGTTGCTACAAGACATGCACTGAAGAACTTGGAGTGTGTCATTAGTGGATTGTGGCACCTGTTCTGTTCTAACTGGGTAATGAACTGTGTGAAATGTTTGATTTTATTTATTTATAGTTAAACTTGTGTTTTTTTTTTTTTTTTTTTAAGTGTGGGCTTTCGTTTACTGATGTGTTGCCGTTTGCGTGAGCCACTGTCAGTGTAGTCGTGGACTTTTTTTTTTTTTTTTTTTTAAGACCCTGATAGGCATATTTCATACGTTCGCTGACATTGAGAGCATGTGTGTACCAGAACGTGTATTATTCGCCCCCTTTTTTCAGTGAGACTTCCCCCTTCCACAGTGCATGGTTTGTTTTACTAACAAAACGGAAAGTGAATCTCCGGGCACTGTCAGGCTGTTCCCCCACTGGCCTCTGTTCGCCTAACGCTTTCGTCTGATGAGATGTTCACCAATAAAGCGGAGAGGTCCTCCTCTAACCCGAGTCCGGCTCCTCATTGAACATGCGCCATATTACATAAATGTATTTTAGATGGGTCAAGTATGAATTCATAAAGCGTATGAATTGAAATAGCAACGCTTGAAATCTTTGCATTGGGGCTTTAAGGTGCAACGCATTTAAAAGGCTGTCAACAGACGTAAGAGCTGCGCGCGCACATGTACGTTCATGCACGAGCGTAGTCTAGTTTCGCACTGCGTGCATAGAACGGTCACGTGACAGCGGATTCGCCTTTTTTTCCCCCTCCATCTGGACCTCAAGTTTTACTTTCAGTATCTCTTCAGCCAAAATACATAATTTTGCAATGAAATTTTCGGCATTCCACACAACCAGATAAAAACAAGAATTAACAGTTTCTAAAAATTATTAAAGCCATTCCGGACTTCATGCTCACTGACCGGCGACTGTTTTAAAGTATTTAAAAGCAAACCCACGTCATCCCATTAGTAGTCTTTTAGTATTTGAGAACATTGTAAACTAAAGTTGGTTACGTTAATATAACGTAACCGAACATAAATACTATTAACGAGATTCAAGTGTAATTAATGGACCTTACCTTTTGCAAGGCGACTACTTACATAATGCACTTTTTTGATTCAGCATAAAGGTATGACTTCCATGTAATGCTGTTCTGTACCCCACAAATGTATTGTTACTGTAAAAAAAAAAAAAAAAAAAAACTTTAATGGGTGTAAATCAAATGTAACTTATGTTCAGTGAAGCACAAATTCGTTGTATTCATTAAAGAGAAAAACCGATTTATATCATGTGTTTTTCGACGTTTATGTATCCTGGGTTCTGGCGCCACCTTGTGGAATAAGTGCAGATTTTAAACAACAATGTGACGTCGCCCAGTGTGAAACATCATGGCGGCGTCCTCTAGGCTGATAGCAAGACTAGCCGTCGTCTCGGGTCAGTCATATTTAATTTAAACGTCTGATCGTGGTACAATTTATGTTAAATATAATACAATACATATTTTACCTGAATTTTTATTATGTCCTGAAGAATCACAACTGCATCGACGGATTTCTGTTTACTGCGTCTAGTCATTTTCAAACTTGTATACAATTCGAATATTCACTTCATTTTGGTTAATTTGTCACTAGTGGTGCCTTTTGAAGTTTTGTTTTAGGATTACTAGTATATATTTTTGCTAATATATATTTTTTAACCCCGACGGTATTTTGTTACATGATTGGCAACCTGTTTCAATAGCAACATATTTGTAAATGTGGAAGACATTATTATAACGCGGTTTACTGTAAATACAATATAAAACCTTCAAATACAGTTATTACACTTTGGTCATGCCATATAGTCGACTAAACGTTGCTAGGCTGTTGTGAAAGTGCACGTAGCGGAACTAGACCTTACGCTCCCTCTCTCCCTGCGCAGATCGAACCGCAGCCTCAGCTTCGACCACGTGTATGTTAAATAAAGGGAGCCAAGGCCGACCTTGGCAGCTATCTGGAGGCTTGAGCTGTGAAGTGCAAAAGGAGAAAAATAATAATAATAAATAAATATTTAAACTGGAATGAATTAAACTACTGGTCATTATATTCTTGAACGGAACTTCGCAGGAGTATCTCCACTGAACATAAATCCACTGGTCACTTAAAAGTTAGTTTAATGTTTCCATGCATAAGATGATAAGGCATTGATTTAATCGCATATTAAATGCATTTTGAGATTTCTGTCGCAGCCCCGCTCACTTTTAGTCTTTGTTACTCCTTGTGTCCAGGAGGGGGCAGCGGCATTGGCCGGGCTGTGTGCCAGCGGTTTGCCTCTGAGGGAGCGTCAGTGGTGGTTGCAGACGTCAACGAGGAATCAGCCAATCAGACGCTGGATGGCTTGTCACGTGACCACAGGGATCAGAAGCACATGGCAGTGGGCGTGGACGTGTCGTCCCGGGAGAGCGTGGAAAAGATGTTCACCAGCATACAGGTGTGACAGAAAGTCACTGGGTAGCAGACAGATGTTCACTTTGCTGTCAGTTTTTGAAATTCATGACGTTTATGAATTGTTTGTGATCTATAAATGCTTAAAATTCTGTCATAATTGCTTCCATATAAGATTGATTTTCATAGTATTCTGTCAGCCATAATAAGCCAGAACTTGATTAATGTAGGAAATCATGTTGACTTTGAACATTTGTGAACACTTCAGGTATACAAATATTTTGTCAGGCGGTCCTTTGGGCATGTAAATAAGGTACCTGAAATGCTTGTTATACAAGTTAGTGACACCCCAACCCTGTACAGTCCAGTTACTTTCAGCCCCCGTCTGTCTGCGTTTCCGCGGCTGGGATCGTTCAGGATGAATTCCTGTTGAACATGGAAGAGGATGATTTTGACAGAGTCATACGGGTCAACCTCAAGGTATCACAGTGTAGAATATGTCCATGTCCAGATAGATGTCATGTACATCAGCTTCAGCACCAGTCAAGTCAGATACTCGCCATGACTACGAATAAACAGTGTTTGTCTCTGCCTATTCCTCCACCTTACCCAGGGCACTTTCCTCCTGACTCAAGCTTTCTCAAAAGCTCTGGTTGCCAGTGGCTCGCCGAAGGGCTCCATCATTACTATGGGCAGCATTGTAGGAAAGGTCAGACATTTTTACTTTGGGCGACACAACAGACTCTTGCTTGGTAAATGTGTTTGATCTGTCCTGTAATGCTTGCTGGCAGTGTGCCATTTAAGATTGCAGGACAGTTCATCTGTGTTTCAGTTCTCCCCGTGTGTTCACACCCGTGTAATCAGGTGGGCAACCTTGGCCAGACAAACTACACGGCCTCCAAAGCGGGAGTGGAAGGGTTAACAAGAACCATAGCCAAGGAGCTGAGCAGGTGACAGACACGTTGGCCATATTACCATAAACGCTGGAGTGTTAGCGGTTACCTGTGCACCACACACGGTACAACTGCACTTCTTAACACTCTCTTCACAGGTTTGGTATCCGCTGTAACTGTGTGCTGCCTGGCTTCATAACCACGCCGATGACTGAGAAGGTTCCAGAGAAGGTCATCAGTAAGGTCAGGAGGACTGGTCCAGCACACATATTCAGTACAGTCACATTATCTGATTATTTTGGATTATTTCTGCTTGGGTTACAGTTACGTGCTCAAACACTGACAGTCATGTGATACTGCATTGGACTGTTTTGCATACACATGTGAGAATTTCAATCACAACTGGGTGTTTTTCTTAAATACACACAGTGTCCAGGTGCGCTAAGTGTAGGTGCTTTTTCTGCAGATAACGTCCATGGTTCCCATGGGGAGGATGGGAGATCCAGCAGGTGGGTCTGAGAGTGGGGAGTACACATCACAGCGATGCATTTTGTGTGTGTGTGTGTGTGTGTGTGTGTGTGTGTGTGTGTGTAACATGGACCCAGCAGCATCCTCACCAGTCCCCACACCTGATCTCTGCAGAGGTGGCTGACGTATGTGCCTTCCTGGCCTCGGACGAGAGCCGCTATATCACCGGAGTCAGCATCGAAGTCACAGGTGTTGCAAAATGTCGCACACGTCACTAATACACACCTGCCCTGTGGTCTGGGCTCTACTGGTACACAGGACACCTTGGAACAGAATAAAACTTATTCACATTTAGAAATAAATGTCTTAGTGACTCCTGTAGTGCGTCCTATCAAGGTTTGTCTAACACTGCTTATGTGAAGACTAACATCAAACTGTAACTAATAATTTGCTTAACTGCATCAATAAAAGTGTATTTATTCTTTGTTTGCAGGAGGCCTTTTTATTGGCTAGAAGCTGACTGGATCTTCTTTACACAAACCAATCAGGAGAATGCTAGTGCCTTCACTTCACTGCAATGACACATTGTGTTTGTTCTGTAAATAGGGATGAAGGCTGCTGTACAGAACTTTGTGTAATTGACATGTAATTAAAATGTATTGTATACATTTGTCCATTTTCAAATATAATTTTAAAAGGAAAGATGTGCTAAGTGGATGCACGTTTGACTTGCAACGATACATCAGTTCTCCTGTTTATTGCACGTCATTCACCATGCTTTTCTTTTCATTTTACATTGTTTAGTTCACTTTATCTAGGAATTAAGTGATTGACATTTTTTCCCAGTTACAATAAATCAAGATCCAGAGGAGGTCCAGTAGTGGGATTTACCAGACAGAACCTCTGCCAACTGAGAACCAGGGAGTAATTAATAAATAAAACTGAAAACCACATATTCTGATGGGGTAGTTCAGCAGCTAACAGAGGCTGTTTATTGGTGGTCTTCTGTCTCCATGGATACATGTACTCGAACGCGTAAGCAAATGCACGCGCGTGTGCGCACAGTCACACAGTGAGGAGATGCGTTGGCTTGTGATTTAATGGAACACGTGGACCATAAAAAAGAACAATAATCCAAAAACCGACAAAGACCGTAAAACTAAAGCCAGGTTAAAAAAGAAAGGCCCCAAATAAAAATAAACCAAAACAGTAGAGAATTTAAAACGAGAGCAGAATGAAGCTGGGAATTGTGGGAAGGAAAGTGAAGAACCTGAACGTAAGCGGAAATGGTGACCAGTCAGGTGAAGGTACGTGGGGCTGCGTGCGTTCAGGTGTTAGAGGTAAACATGGGAGCATTAGACTGCAAAACGCGCAAAGCTGGCGTGAGGCTGAAGTCACAAGGCGTGACCTTTTCTTCAGCTGAAGAACCGCTGCCCGAAACGAAGGCAAGCTGAACAAATGCGCCGGCCTCCGTTGTCAATAGCAACGTGCGCTGGCAACGCGAAGTGAAGGACGAAGACGACGGTCTTCAAAGAAAACAAGGGAGTCAAACAACTCTTTAAAAAGGTTATATATTACAGAAACATTTTTCCAAATAATTACTTACACACATTATAAAATATGTCTTTTTTAAAAACGTTCCAGCACCATAATTTGGCTAAATTTAGCCGCTTGGCTTATAAAACGTACAGATCTTAATGGTAGTTCCTGTGAAAATCACACAGCTTTTGAGCACCAAAGGGTTTTAGTATTGGTTACCCCTGACCCCCACCTCGAAAAAACAATACGACGACAAACTGGTAATAAACATCCCTTAGCCGTTTATTTCTCCAGCCAGCCGCCCTATGGCTGTATGTACGCTGTTTCCTGGTCGCCCCTCCTCTGTGGACTCTTGTCACTGACCCCACCCCCACCAACTAGTTCTCTTCACATCTCTCTTTATCCAGTCTGCTGGAGCAGATCGCAGCCCAAACCATGGACCACAGAGAAAAATGACAGGAGGAGAGAGGCATTTAGTCGGCATAGCAACTGCCACCCCAGATTGAGCGCACCTGAATTTACATCAGTCATCACCACACAAAGCCTAAAGCTGTGCTTACATACAGTACATCAAATTTCTTTGCTTCTTAATATTTCAATTTAACCTCTGATTGTTGACAACAATTTCAATAAATAAAATACCACACTTTACTGTAATACTTAGCTGATGGTTTAAGTACCCTGTATTTTTAAATAAATAAAATAGTATTTCTGTACATGTGGGTTATACTGCATAACTCCAGGTTAAAACAACTAATTGCCTGAGAGCACCTAACACTACCAGATCATTACAGGTTTTGCACTTAACATTGTGATGTACAGAGGCCATAACCTCACTGTATGACTGCATACCCCAGCTCATCAACATGGACATACAAGACATGACAAATTCAGCCCTGACATATTTTAATCTTAGAAAGTAATAAAATTATATCAGCTCTCATGTTACTAATAGTAATGTGAAGAAGAAAATCCAGGACTAAACATTCCTTCACCCAACCTGGCTCCAGCATCTCGGGAGGTTAACTGTTCAGGGAACATGCACACCTGCCCTAGGGGTGACCTGCTTCTGACAAAGGAGGTTAGAATTGGTTTAAAATACATGTACAAAACTTCAAGCCAAGTCCAATTTACAAGGTTTAATGGCTTTGACTTGAAAATCTCCAAGTCACCCTCAAAGTACACACACACAGATTCATGCTCCAAATGTGACAAGATAAACGGCCATGCTATGGATCAGTCATGCTAAACATTTTATTTTTTTACACAGTACCTGAAGGGTGATTAGCTCTTTGGCCTCACAGCATAACAGGCAGTAGAAGCCCTTAGTTTCCTTTCTTCCCTATTTGATACCCAAACACATGGCTATCTGAATGGCTTTGGCAAAGTGTGCTGACACTGGGTAATACTGGGAACGCCCAACAAAAGCCACAACAGTGAACTTTCACACAGACAGAGGTCATGGTAGCATAAACATTTTTCCATTGTGTGTCCCTCCAGTTTTTTCTGTTATTTCTCTTCCTTTTTTGTTTTGGTTTCCATATTTGGCACGTTAGTGAATTCCCATGTTTTGGCAACATTCTTTCAAACAAGACAGGAAGTGAGGTACAGGAAGGGGCGGGCTTAAAGCAAGCAGCATTATGGACAGAGAATGTGAAGAGGTAGGGGTGGGGCAAAGACTACAGAGAGAAACAGTGAAGAAGAAAGCAGTGAGAGGTGTATCCTTTACCAGGATTTTCACAGATTGGGCCAAACTTAGGGTCAGCCGTACAGTTTGAACACTGGTTTATCCTGTTGTGGTCACAATGCTTATTTCCCTCAAGGTAGACCGTTCCTCTCCACATTGGGAGGGCTTTCTCGTGTTCTAAGTTTCTCTTCTCCTGTTGTCCATTAGTTGTCTGGAAGATCTTCCTGGGTGTGAATGTTTGACTGAGTGTATGCTGGTTTAGAGCAGTATTAGTGTGTGATTTTGTCCATTAGTTTTAGATTGGCACAGAACAAGGTCAACGTAATTGGAGGTGCATTTGTTTGTGTGTGTGTGTGTGTGTGTGTGTGTGTGTGTGTGTGTGAGTGAGTGAGCTTCTGTGGACATTAGTGTAAATGAATGAGTGAGTGCCTGTGGTTCTGTGTGTGTTTTAACCCAGGAAGCAGACAGGTCCCACTTCAAAGCCAAATTGCTGGTTTGTCTCCCCAAAGTCTGTGATCTTGATGTCCAGTAGGGGGAGTTGTTCCACCTGGGGCGTGTTTACCTCCAGCACTGTCTTGTCGAAACCTTTGCGATACTAGTTAGAGAAGGAAGAAGAAATTATTAATTATGTATTAGGTGTCAGGTTAATTATATTCCTTTAGTCAGGTGCTAAAATTCTGTTTATGCAATACTGTAAAATTACTTCAATTATATATTCCATTCTGCCTTTTTGCATTTACATAAATATGTATGTAATATAAAACATTATCATTTAAGAGTATAAAGACGTACAGAGCAGCCGTCAATGAGGGCCTTGATGTATGGACTGGTCTCATAGCTGAGCTCCTCCTCATTGGCCCCTTGGAAGTGTAGCGCCCTCTCGTGGCCGTTGTTGGCAGTGCGGTCAGCCCAGGCCACAGACCGGTGGCAGTGGTACGTAAGGTTCTGTCGAGCCTGAACGCTCAGGAGACGGAGGAAGCCCATCTGCACCACGCCCACAGGCTCCCCGTTGGAATCCATGTAGGAGAACTGGAGAACAAACCCGGATTGAAGCACTTAGCTCCCTCAGAACATGAGAGCACAGGCATGCAACACAATATGCAAAGCTGCACACAATAGACAAATTCTCACTTTGCTGCCTGTTGCGAACCGACTGTACCAGGAAGCTGGCGTCTCCTTGGACCAGGAGTCCATCTTTACCTGCGTAAGAGAGGACACACAGGGCATAAGGGTGTGTACAGTGTCTAGAGGGGTTTCCATGCGTATGGACATCGGCTGGATGCCTCACCGTCTCTGTGTTCTTGCTGGGGAACAGGCAGGTCTCCCCGCCGGCGGAGAAGTTGCAGAACACCTTGAAGGAGTCGCGCGTGCAGCCCTGGTTGGGGTCGATCCAGTATTCCCCTACGCAGGCAGGGGGAGGCTGTTACGCAACATCTCAAAAACCAATCCCCCCATTCAGCATTCTAACTAGCGTAACAAACAAAGAACAGGACCTTCACCACAGCTGTCTGCAAAGTTAGAAGTTACTGAAATAATGTTTATTTGTACTACTTGTTGAACTGTATAGGTACAAAATGGCATTTTCAGACAGCAGTCTAGGACCTAAGGGTTTTACATGTTAAAGTAGCTGATTTATTTTCCAATTTACTTATCCTATACAGGGTTGTGGTGGGGGGTGGGACCTGGAGCCCATAGTGTGTGTGTGTGTATGTGTGTGTGTGAGAGAGAGAGATAGAGAGATTTGAAAGACGTGAGAGACCCTGACAACATCACAGTTGTGACTCGCCTCATTAGACCTTGTGACATACCGTCTCTGAAGTCGGGTTGGCTGAGCCTGAGGTCCTGGCAGGTGCGGGCAGGGCTGTCCTTGGTGCCCAGCGGGAAGCGCATTGCCTCGATCTCGTCCCTCAGTGAGTTGATGGAGCCGAAGATCTCCTCCATGCCCTCGGTGCCCGTCAGGAACTCGCCACCGGCTGAGTCGGAGGGCATCTGGCTGGCGTCGATGGAGCGCTTGGACTTCTTCGACATTTGGATGGGTAGGGGCTGGATGACATCACCAGGGGGGCCCTGGGGTACAGTGGAGGGGAGGGTGGAGAGAGGCTTACAAATCTCACCTGGACAAACCGACATGTTTCTGAACATGAACGCTCTGGTAACCATGACTACACACTTTCTCAGAGTAAAAGATGTATTACTGTTTATACCCGTGTGCAGTGGGACAGTTTTGCACGTTTTAGTCCTAGGTTAGGGAGGTGGGGATACTCACCGGTGGTCCTGGTGGACCCTGTACACCCTTTTCACCTTTGGGACCAGCTGCTCCCTGAAACGCACATGAAAAGCATTATCGCGCCTGTCACGCTTCCCCATCAACACCACAAACGACTCCCGCACTCACACTGTGACGGGCGGCTACAACTGCTCGATGTTAGCAGACAAGTTTAGTAATTTACTGCTTGGCGTCAGAGAAGACGCAAGTGTTCAGCAGAATTGGGGCTCCAGGTATGGAGGTGTACTCACTGTAGCACCCTTAGCTCCTTTGATGCCTTGGGGTCCCTGTGAGAGACAAATTTCACAAGTAAGTCAATCAGACAGGAAGAGCATGATTAACATGTCCTCAAAGGAAAAACGAAAAGACTGTGTGGAATGGAGATCATGAACACAGCTGTGTTACTTCAACAGAGAAGTAAATGTTACTGAGTTTGAGGGGCATTTTAATATATTAATATAGATACCATATTAAGTAACAAAGCCCTTGTAAATTATTGCTACAACACAGAGCCTCACATACTTAGATCTGAACTTGTCTGATGTTGCCACACAGGGTAAAGGAGAAGACCTGTGGTGAGAAGATGAAGAATCTACTTACAGGCAGACCGGGGGGACCAGCAGGACCTAATGGGCCAGTTCCTCCAGGCATACCCTACAGTGTGGGCACACAAACATAGCTGTCACAGACATCCTACTATGGTCTGATTGACTGCTAGTGTGCTAACCATTGATAACCCTTATGTAAATATGACAGGTGGCTTCATAACACCTGTGTCATTTACTACATCAGTTTAATGCTGTTAGTGGAAAGCTGAAATACAGCTTGCCTGAATGTCTGAGAATTGGGGATTAAAAGAACTAATAACGATAATTACAACATGTGTACCGGTTTAACAGTGTGTGTATATACTGACACACAGTAAGGGTGGTGACATGTTGAAGCACCATGACAAGGTTCTTGTATCTGCTTGGTCCGTGATACTCACAGTTTCTCCCTTGGTTCCGGTACTTCCCTGTGGTCCAGGCATGCCCCTGTCGCCCTTCTCTCCCTGCTCGCCCGGGGGTCCGATCAGACCAATCATACCCGCGTGACCTTTCTCACCCTTCGCCCCTGGGTCTCCACGCAGGCCAGGCAGCCCTGGGGGTCCCTGGGTAAATTAGGTGAAAATAAATTGTTAAGAACAATAAGGTAATGCTGTGGTATTGATAACGAGTGGAACACACTGATGTAGAGCACATCCCTGTTGTGATCAGTTATAATCTGTACATACATCTTGACTGTATAAGAATCTATAAGAATTATATCTACACCATTACTATACCATATCCACACCATTGCACCATATTTACACCATTACTACACAACATCTACACCATTACTATACCATATCTACAACATTACACCATATTTACCTCATTACTACACAACATCTACCTCATTACTACACCGTATTTACACTATTATAGCACCCTGAGGGTTGCTGAGAGTGACCGACTGTTTCTTGTAGACTCACCAAGGGTCCTGCGGGTCCCTTTTGTCCTGCAGGTCCTGGAGCACCTTGTTCACCCTACAGAAAAGAGGATAACAGCAACCTGCTGAGATCTGTTCTGGACGATCTGGAGAGCGTCTGAGTATTGGCTAACACACAACAGGCTTATGATCTGACTGCCTTAAAATGTATAGTTACATCCTGAAAAGTCCAAATGCTTGAAGGAACTGACAGAGAGTCACTGGCACATTAGCCGTTAGGTCCCATGACTGTGTGACTGCATATCTACATGTGTGTACACTGCGTGTGGAGACACCACTGTCACTCACCACTGGTCCGGGGATTCCCCTCAGACCCTCCGTGCCTGGCTTCCCTGGGGGTCCCTGTGGACCGACGGGGCCCGTCTTTCCAGGAGGACCAATGAGACCTGAGTCTCCCTGGCAACAGAGTGAGGGACATACAGGGTTACAGACGTGATAACCTTAGATATAACATTCATGTCTGCTCTTAGACAAGCCATTGACCTGTTTCAGACTGATCAAGGTCAGTATATTCCAAAGTGTCAGCCAGATTAGGAGGAGCTTGTAAAGGAACATCAGCGGTGGTTTATGTGACTATGTGTTACGTATTTACATATTTCAGATGTTGTGTTAGCGCTATCTGTGAAACTTTGCAAATGTAATATTTTTTTAAAAGTACAGATAGCATCATTTGGGGTGTGCCTGTACTGAGTAAATTCGGGGCAGCCAGAGAACACCAGATGTTTGTATGTTGGGATGAGACACGATTGGCACAAATGTTTGTCACTAGAAAACCTGTGACCTTTGACCTCTCACCTTGCTGCCCTTCTCTCCCTGGCGACCCTCGGGTCCTCTTGTTCCAGGAGGCCCCTATAAAACAAAGGTGTGTAAAATGTGTGCATAATTGTAGAAAGACGTGCACACACTATATCAGTCTACACGATGGCAGATTTACAGCACATATGATGTACATTTTGCCTTTGACCTAATCCCATTACTGTCCGGTTCTGGTCTGATTTACTCAGCTGCTCACCACATTACTTATCGCACTGGTCCTGACGGTCTTACCTTCTTCCCTGGTGGTCCAGGAGGTCCGTTCTCACCAGTGGGTCCAGGGGATCCCTGTTACAGAGACATTGGGGTGCTGAGGCCATATTAACTAACCCAGCCCTTGTAGATTATTGCTACCACACAATCTCCCATACTTAGAACTGTACTTTTCTCATGTTAGCACATAGAGTAAAGGAGAAAAAGGCTAACCGGATCCTAGCCGTACTGTCTTATCATACTGGGTCACAACGGGCCGATCCGCGGTACGACAGCTTTGCAGAATCCCATCCAGTGCCTTGGAGTAGCTCACTTAATAAATGGCAATGAAACGGTGCTCCCTTTCTGTCACTGTGTGTAGCAAATGCAGATCCTCTCTGCTGCTTTGTCTCCTTGTTCACTCACCGCTTCACCTGCCTCTCCATCTTCTCCTCTCTCTCCCTTTGCTCCATCTTGACCCTGAAAAACAAACCCTCTGTTTGTCCATGTAAACACAGACACACACACACACACACACACACACACACAAACACTCTGTCCTCAAACACCACAGTGTGAGGAGAAATAAAGCAGCACTTGTTTCTGGGCTAAATATCAGTAAGTAGCAGGTCATGTGACGTCTTGCTTGGCATGAGGTCATTTCAAAACCATGATGATACAACGCTGGAAACTGTACAAGAATCTGGCATGACTTGGATGACTTATTGTGAAACATACAAATATTTATCTATAAATAAATCTTCTAGGTCAGACATACTGAAAATAATTGTGAAATTTAACTATCCAAACGACTAACTGCCAGTTTGTAACCGTCATTAAATACCTCGGCCATTCAGTGAACAATATCAATTCTAACAATAAAACAGGAGGCTCCACTCTCACCCTAGGACCAACTTCACCAGGAGGGCCGGGGTCACCGGGGAAACCAACAGGCCCCTGCAAAAGAGACAGAGGCAGGTCAAAGTTCACAGTGGGTTAGGTTCCGAGAATTAAATGTTCTGTTTGGCTGTTAAAACAGCAACGCACAGGGTTTCCTTTAGGTCCATCATCTCCAGGCGGGCCCTTTCCACCAGGGGGTCCTGGGGTTCCGGGCTGTCCTGCTTCTCCCTTATCACCCCGTTCGCCGCGGGGACCCTGCAGTTGGGACATCAGGACCCGTCAGCCAAACTGACCCATGCGCAACGCACATGCGACGGACATCGGTCGTGAACCACACAGCCAGCATTTTGGTGCGATTTCTGTTTGTGTTTTAACCAGTTGTATTTCGGGAAGCGGTGCAGTGTTTCAGGATGTGGGATTCTGGGGTGCCCTCAAGTAAGGTGCTTAGTCAGACATGTGTCAGTGGACATATCGCTGTGAAAATGGGTGGAATGTGAAACTGCATGCTGTGTAAATTGCTCTTGTTTACACCATCTGTGAAACAATCAGAACTATAACAGACAGACAGCGGGCTGTCTCTCAGAGCTAAGTACCAAAGAGACACCCCACCTTCTTGCCTGGCTCCCCTACTGTTCCAGGTGGTCCAGGTTCTCCAGGCTCGCCCTTGCAAACAGGTGAACATGGTTACATACAGGCATACACACAGAAGGAATGGCACACAAGCACGTGCACATAGGTCTACACGTAATCACATGCATGTATACGACACACACACCACAGCCACGAACATGGTGCGTATGTCTGCCTTGGAAATGGAGCACACTTACCTTTTCACCAACATTACCGGGATTACCGATTCCACCGGGCGGGCCTTGAGTACCCTGGGGTGGGTGTTAAAAAAGAAAGAATGGAAAACCAGATAAAATACAAGGAGCATCATAGCCAAATCACAGCTTATTTAAGAATAATACAATAACAATACTCTGTCTTGGATCAAACAGACATTAGCCCTTACAGACACTTTTGAGGAGTCTGAAACAGAGTGATACAGCACAGGTTGAGCAGAGTGTGTGAACTAAATTTAGTTTATTAATGACAGTATCTTTGTACAAATACAGAGTTTGATGTTTATATGTCTCTGCTCTGATGTGTCTGATTTGACACCATGCTGCGGTGATGGGTTCTCCTGTACGTACATCTGCTCCGTTTGGTCCGGCCGGGCCACGGGGGCCAGGCGGTCCTGGGGGGCCCTGTTGGTGACCAGAGAAAAAGCAGGAAGGAAATATGGCTGAGAAATGTCATGATGTGATAAAGTGATTTTCTGTAACATTTGAATGGTCCAGTGTTATAAAGATTGGCCCAATTGATTTGACGGACACTCACCAGTGGTCCAACGTCACCTGGCTCTCCCTTCTCTCCTGAAGGCCCTGGCAGTCCCTGAATACAAATTTAATCTTCTTTTCAATAATTAAAAAACAACCAGTTCAAAGTCACATGGTCAACATACTGGCAGCATGCTTAATAGCGACAATTGCAAACAAAATGCTAACAACTGTGAACAAAACATATTGTTGAGGAAGAAATACGAAAAACAGAAGACGCATGTGTAACCGTCTGTCACGAATGTCCAAGTACAGCTATCTGAATGCCATCTAGGGTGTGTTGTGAATCATGAAGTTGCTTATGATGAATGATTGATCCACTGAGGGGTGAGATTTGGACCATTTGTACCTGCAGTCCAATAGGGCCCGGGGGCCCTGGGAATCCTCTGGAGCCCTCGTCTCCCTTGGCCCCAAACGGCCCCTGTTGACCCCTGGCTCCTGTCTCTCCATCAGCACCCTGGGGGCAGGAGATGAAGAAGGCTCAAAATGGACCAAGTCCAGAAGACCAAACAGAAACTGATCTGAGAGCTTCTTGCTTTCCTTGTTCTGTCAGATAGCAGATGATTGTGGTTCTGATCAGTCCTGGGTATTTATTTACCTGTCAGATGGACTCCCTACAGGAATCCCAGATGACAGACCATGCATCTCTGGTGTCTTGTAAGGTTTGCTGTTTATGTAACCTGGTAATTTTGTTCTGTTTTCACTGTTTCCTGCATTGGTAAGTTAAACTGGCCAGGTGGGGGTGGATACTGGAGGTCTGTTTGTTTGTTTGTTTTTTTCCAGTTAACATTTTGTTATTATTGTATAACCAGTTTGCACATCTTTGGGGAATTAAGGCTGGTTTTTGTTTGTTTTGAATACCTCCTCCTACCTTTTCTGTGCTGATAATAACCTGCCAATATTCCAGAAGACTATTTTTAGGTTGTGGAAATAAATGTTCCATTGTTATTGCCCCACTTCTACAGCATTTGTTGTTTATTGTTGGATGCAGCAGGGACTCCAAACTAACTGCTGCCCAGAGCACCTGCTAACACCTCAATCCCCAACAGGGTAGCAGTTTAACCCCCAACAGGGTAACGGCTCAACCCCCAACAGGGTAGCAGCTCAACCCCCAACAGGGTAACACCTCAAAACCCAACA